>JASSUY010023090.1:0-10488 GCA_032466535.1 Forpus xanthops
AGGAGCTTGGGGCCGGGGCCGCCAGCGCGGCGAGGGCAGCAGAGGTATGGCGGCAGCCGCGAGGTGAGAGCGGGGCCCGCCGCAGGGCCCGCAGGCTGGGGGGATGTGTGCGGGGACATGGAGCCATGTGGGAGGCTGTTGGTGCGTGGTCGGGGCTGGGAGCGGGAGGGTGTATTACGGGTTCCTGGATGCCGACTGAGTATTTCATGTCAGTAGCAGTGCAGTGAGGGGATGCGGTGCGGCTGAAAGCACTCGCTGGTGAAAGGATGCTCTTGGTGAGGTACTGCCGCACGTGTGTGTGTTTGTGCCCGTCGGTCAGTGTTGTTGCCTTCTGACAATTGACTCCACGAACACTTCTTTCTTCTGCAGTCTTTCCATAACATATGGATCACTCTGGATGTGGATTAAGAACTGAGGAGGCTGTTTAACCACAGCTGTACCTGCAGCAGCTGAGCACCTTTAGGTGTTGCAGAAAGGGAGGCTGCCAGCACAGGGGCCAGCACAGCCCTGGCAGCAGGCACCCTACACCGCTCTTCCCTCGTCCTGTGCCATGTCCCTTCTTGCAATCTTGCATCTCTTGGCCACATCTGTAATAAACTGCAGTAGTTTAGGTTGTGTTTTCCTTGCACCAACTGCCCTTTTTTTTTGGAAGGACTGAATGATTTGTCAACAAAACGTGTGTAGTCCCTATCCCTTGTCATGTGGCCTTGTTGAACCTCATGAGGTTTGCACAGGCCCACCTCTCAGGCCTGTCAAGGTCTTCCTGGATGACATCCCCTCCCTCCAGGGTATCAACTGCATCACAGTTTGGTATCATCAGCAAGTTGTTGAGGGCATACTGAATCCCACAGTCTGTGTAATTGACAAAGATATTACACTGTATTGGTCCCAGTATGGGCCCCTGAGGGGCAGTGCTCATTACTGGCTTCCACTTGGGATATAGAGCCATTGACTGTAAGTCTTTGAGTGCAGCTGTCTAGCCAATACCGTAGCCATCTAACAGTCCATCCATCAGACCTGTATCTCCAGTCCTCTATGTTTTTGTTGGCTTCAGTCTTCTGCCCTGTCAGTGCTGTACCACATTGTATCTTCACAGGCTAATTTAACTTACTAAAAGAGCAGAAAAACTTTACTGATTTTTTTGGTTTGCTGGTTTTCGAGTTCAGTTATCTGTGGGAAGTCTGGCAAACGTGCTGTTAGAGAAGGTGGGGAGAGGGAATTGAGGATAGAGGAGACCTCCCTGTTCTGCAGCAGTGAGTCATTAGATCAACTCTAATCAATGAAGCATGAGCATAACCTTAATAATTACACCAGGTCCGAAGCATAGTTTGAGTTACATTTTTCAGGTATTCAGGGTAGAAGAAGGAAAGTAGCATAACTGGTTTAAAATGTGACCCAGTAGGCTTGGAAGTGCATTCCTGTGTACTTTCCCATCTGTAATGTGGAATTTACTTGAAACTACAATGGTTTGTTTCAGCCCTTGATACAGCAGTCTTTTAATTGCCTGGTTTTTTTTGGCAGTTGTTGACCTCATACTCAAATTTGGACTTTGTGCAGTGATCACTAGTAACTTGCTGTAATGTTACAAATATTGAAAAGTGCAGGCAGGCCAATTGGTACCACTCTACATATGTAGTACTGGCAGACCTGTTTTATTTGCTTGTTGAGTTTATGTCTTTGATATAAAAGGACAATTAAGAATTTATTTTTAAGTTTATTATATTCTTAAGTGCAATAAAAGTCTTTACTCCAGTACTGTAGTGCTGGGTGATTACAATTGAGGAGGGTGTTATACATCTCAGAACAGTATTTAAGCTTCCAAAATAAAAGCAGAAATAACAGAAAACATAACAAAACAGAAAGCCTGTTTGAGAGCGATGACAGGCAAAACAGGGACTTACAGAGAAATAAGTTTTATAAACCCAAGGCAAGCTTAAAAAGGAATAACCTGAAGGTTGTCAGTGTTGCTAATCTTCTTGAGTATGAGTTATATTTATGTGGTGGGAAGTTGCCTGGAGTTCCAGTCAGGTGATCTGTGTATTTTATTTACTCTGGAGAGCTGAGACTGCTGCAGGCCAAGGAATTGACTAGAAGCCCCCTGAACAATAGAGACATTTTCTTGCTAGCTGTAGTATGGAGAGTAAAGTCGTTATGTATTTTAGCATGGTTATCTCTGCACAACTTGCATGACAAAAATCAAGTTCCTGGCTAGACTAAATAATACGATAATAGTGTTGAGTCTCGGTGTGATGGTGATATTGCCACTGTGTGAAAAATTGGAGAGCTTGCCTTTCCCTTATAGTCCAACAAGTGTGTGTGCTTTCAGCCTAATTCATGAATTTTTATCTTGATTGAGCATGGGACAATGCTGTTTCTTGTACACCTTCCAAATCTACTTTGAAAACTAAACATGCTGTCTAAAGCACGTGGGTTCATATTTTTAGGTACTTACTGTGCATTACCACCATTAGTTTTAAAAGTCAGGATATGCTGTCTTCACATGCTGCAGCCTGATAATTCTGAGAAGTGCTGCTGAAGACACTGAAAGCATCAGTAGGATCTTGCATCATCTGATTTTGACCCACTCAAGTTGCTATTGGGGACTGATTTGAAATAAGTTGTTACATTTTCTATTGAGTTGGTTTTATTTACACTCTGGTTTTGTTGTTTTTATCGTTTTGTTTTTTTTTAAGTACAGTCCAGTTCTATAGGGTCTGTCCTTGTCCAGGATTATAAATGGTTTTGGGTTAAACTAGTATATATACTCCATCCAGCCTGGCCTTGAACACTGTCAGGGATGGAGCATTCACAGCTTTCTTGGGCAAGCTGTTCCAATGCCTCATCACCCTCACAGTAATGAACTTCTTCCTTACATCTAACCTCAACTTCTCCTGTTTAAGTTTTAACACGTTACCCCTTGTCCTGTCCCTACAGTCCATGATTAAGAGTCCCTCTCCAGCATCCTTGTAGAAACCCTTCAGAAAATAAGTTTCTGTGTATGTGTGATATGCGAGAAGAGCAAAATTAGGCCCTGAATGAGAAATCATTTGAAAGAGAATATTCAGTGTCACTTGCAAAATATGCAGTAGAGTGATATAGCAGTTACAACTGTGGAAGAGCTCTTGTTTGCTAGGAAGTCTTTAACAGTGTTAAAATAACATCAGGAGGGGTTTCCAAAAGTGACTAACAGCAGGATGCCCTTCTGTAGTTAAGAATTGTTACATTTGCAGGATGAACTTTTAATAGCTGATCAGTAAATCCACTGGTTTGAAAGGTGCAACAGTAGCTTTTTTTTAAATGCTCCTCAGCAGCCATCTCTAACTGTATGGGATCTTGTACTCATGTGTTTTGTTCTCTCTGAGGGTTAGAGGCAGTAAGCGGAGATGCTCAGGCACAACATATACATTTCTGAAAAGTATAGTGTACTTAGAAAATGTGAGACCTTGTAGAGTGCAAAGAACAGATAAGCTTGCAAATTCAGGGCCTAAAGCTGTTAAATTTATTACATGACTTAAAATGGTTTTAAGTTCATGATCTGCACTAGAAAATAAGTACTTTCAGCTAAGAAAATACTCTTCTGAATTCATTTCCTCAGGATATACAGGCTGCATTATTGTTGGTATCTTTTTTTTTTTCTCCAAATTTAATCTAATTTTTTTTTTTAATTGTTTTATTCACTTCTTATTTTTCAGGAGTCTTTGAAAAAGCCTTAGTGGTCATGACATTGTTACAAGTGACATAAATTAGCCAGTGGCTCAGGATGATGGATACCCAGAAGACTACAAATGGTTTGCAAGTGATTGGAGAAGGGACTGGTATAGGGAAATCGACACTCCACATGGTGGGGTATTTGGGAAAAGTCAGTTGAAATTTGTTTTACATGTGTGCAAAGTTCATATTTTTCTCTGCTTTGAGAGATTTTTAATTGGTCTTAATTTTGCAAAAAAACCCAAAATCTCAAAATTATTTTCCACGGAAATCTATAACAATGGCGAAAGATTATTTTAAGTAAATCTGTGCCTATGATTTTTTTTTTTTACTGGCACTGTTTTTACTGCTGTTTGCATTCTTATTGAAATATATTTGTCTTTCAAAGATCTGAGCTTGTGTTCCCTGGCAATAAGAGTCTTGTGGTTTAGTTCAAATAGAATGAAATATTGCATAATTGTGTTGTTAAAGATGCCTTATTAAATATTTTAATATTGAAATAAAAAGATTAATTAATTTTAGATACTAACTTATGAATATGTATCTTATAAATATATTTTTAAAAACTAACTTTTTAATATTGTGTTAGGTATTACATTTAGAAGTTGCACGTTGGTTTTCTGTCTTGATCTGTATCTATGTCTTACCTTGGGATGACATGAAATACATACATTTATTCTTTTTCTTTTTTTTCAGAATTGTAATCCTGTGGAAACAGCAGCACATGAGCATTGTCCAGTCTGCAAAGAGAAAGGCCAGATCCAAGTTTTAAGGGCTTACCGCATTAATTTTCAAGAGTCCATTTTTCTTTGTGGAAATCCTCAGGTATTACACTAATTAACCAGGGGGGGTGGTTTGTGTATTGGCCTTTACCCTCAGTATTTACACCTCTTTAAATTCAGTATTTTGGTGATGGTAAGCAGACTTTTGAAAGAAGCCTTTGTTGTCTCTCACTTTTCAACTGCTTTTTCCCCACTGTATGTGGGGAGGATATAGCAATCCCATATGGATTGGTGCCTTTAAACTAGTACAGACTAGGCTAGATACAGGTCTCTGAGTTGCTTTTGCCATCGCTCCCTGCTTCTAAATAATATTGAGGAATACGGGGACATTGTCTGGGAAGCTAGGGATCGGGTCAGGAAAGCAAGGTCCAGTTGGAATTGAGTCTGACCAGGGATGTCACAGATAACAGTAAAGGCTTCCATAAGTATGTGACAAACATAAGATGGAGTACGGATAATGTGAGGCATTTCTGGAAGGGAGCTGGCTACTCTGGATTTGGAGAAGGCTGAGGTTCTTAGTGACTTCTTTGCCTCAGTCTTCACCAGCAAGTGCTCTGACCACACCGCCCAAGTCTTGAAAGGCAAACGCAGGAACTGTGAGAATGAAGACCTTAAACCCACGGTAGAAGATCAGTTTCAAGGTTATCATAGCACCCTGAATGTGTGTAAGTCTGTGGGAGCTGATGAAATCCATCCATGGGTCCTGAAGGAGCTGGTGGATGAAGTTGCTAAGCCGCTGTCTGTCATATGTGAAAAATCATGGCAGTCAGGTGAAGTTCGTGATGACTGGAAAAAGGGTAATATAACTCCCATTTTCAAAAAAGGAAAAATGGAATATCTGGCTAACTGCAGACCATTCAGTCTCACCTCTGTGCCTTGCAGGATCAGATTCTCCTCAAAACCGTGCTAGGGCTCATGAAAAACAATGAGGTGGTTGGTGACAGCCAACATGGCTGAATATATCTCATGTTTTCACTAAAATACCACTTCACACAAGTCCTGCAGTGCATTTTTAAGAGTATGTTTTGTGCCTTTTTTTTTTTTTTTATCTCTTGTTCACCTGAAATTGCTTTGTAGATTTCACTGTAACTTTCTTTCTTTCCTTTAGTGTATCTACCCTCTTGGTTATAAACCATTAAACAGCATAATTACTTCTGCTGATTCAGAAAATCACCAACTTCCATCTACTGATAAGAAAAGGAAATTGTGTGGTATCAGTGACTTTTCTCCTGTTGAATCACATCCAAAAAAAGCAAGAACTAATAATGGGGCAAATGGTGTGCACAGTATCAATACAGACCCTGTTGTCAAAAGCTATCAGAATGGTTTATGTCTTCCCAAGTCAAGCCTACATGACGTGTTACAAAATGACCAGCAAAACCCTAGTATCACTGTGGAGGTCTGCATGCAGAAGATGGATTTTGAAACAACCACGAACACCAACAACTCCAAAGAAAGTCCACCTAATGCTTCTAGTCCCGCAGCTCAACTCTTGCCAAATTCTGAACTTTCCTCAACAACATCTGAAATTTTGCTCAAAGGTGATAAAAGTTCCACTAATAACACAGATTTATGTCTTCAGTGGAGAAATGTCCATAACCTTTGTTGGTTAGATTGTATTATGTCAGCACTGGTACACTTAGAAACATTAAAATTTCCTCAAGCAGAAGAATATAATGATGGAGAATGTTTAGTCCAGGAACTCTTAACAAAATATAATCAAGCAACTGTACTTCTGAATACCTGTAAAAGGAGTAGAGTAAAAGGTGAGTAAATTCAGCTGTTCTTTCTTCATATTCAGACTCATCTGCTACAAATATGTGGAATTTAGTACAGTTCCCTTAAATATGCCTTCATTCTACTTCAAGATCACAAAAGAATGATTTGCAACTCATTATCATGAATTTGCAGAGTAGTGTGCTTTATCTAGCAGAATCCCAATGACCTCTTTCTTGGGCAAACATGCAGACTTTGAATGAGTTAAGTTGAATTTTTTATTGTCATATCCTCATTCAGAATTTGTGATATTTTTATGCAGTTGAGCCTGCCTTTGTTCCTATCAGATGAATAACATATTAGGATGTTGTTCTAATCTTAATCTACAAAATAATTTCTGTTGTGTTTTATATCCTTGTATAAATGGGCAGTTGGTTTGTCACACCAAAAAAAGTAAATCTTGGAAGATATCTTGTCTTCTGGCTGCAGCTGCACTCATTGAAGGAATGCTTTCCATAAGGTCTGCAAGCTGTGCTGTGGATGATAGCACTTCTAACCTGTTTTAGTCAAAATTAGTCAAGAGCATTAACCTGGCTCATACCTTCTTGAAAGGGTTTGTGAGTGTTAGACGTGCAGTTTAATAGGTTAGAGGAACTAACCTCCAAGCTCAGAGGTGGTGATGGGAAGCTGGGGGCAACCTTCTGGGCAGCATAGCTGAGTCAGAGGAGGATGTGTCGCTCTAATCAACTAGTATGGCCTTTGATCAGCTCCTCTACTGCGTATTCAGTTTAAGACTCTTAAACTAAGATCTGTTTGTCTTAGTCCTCTGACCCACTGGTGTCTTAAGTCTGAAATTCTAAGAGATCATCTATTAGAAAATTAATACTGATCTCCGGTTAGCCAGAGATGGAACCAGAGGCTTTCATTCAGTTCAATTTGTAATGTAGCCTGGGGCAAGTGACCCATGACTTATTTTTTGCTTTGGTAAATCCTATCTCTGTGTTTCTGTTTTGGAAACATATAAAAAAGTATAGGCAATGATTTAATAAATAGGAGCTATAAAGCAGAGCTAACAGAAGGAATTAGTGAAAAGGTATTATTGGTGGCATCCTTGTGTCCAAACTAGCAAAAGGATTCAGTGAAGATTACAGCTGACAAACCAACAGGCACGATGGACTTTAATACCTACAGTCTTTATATTATGGGGCTGTTCTCAGCTGATTTTTTTTTTTTCACCTTCCCTTGGCCATCCATTGTGCTCCATGACAGCTGCATATTCTTTTTGAGATATTTTGTTCTGTCTATTGCTCCTGGAAAAGTTCTGGATACAAACAACATGTTATATGTTGGGTCCAAGGTTCACAGATTAGCATGAGAAGTGTTACATTGGTAGGGATCCTTCAGCAACCACATCTATGTAAGGACACATGCATTGACACTGCTTGTGCAATGCTGACACATTTACATTTATGTTAGAATTTGCTTTATGGAGTAGCACAAAAGGCATAAAATAAAACAGGATATAAATAATTTCAGTTTGAATTCCATCCACAGCTTCACACCTGAGTCTCCAAATGATACTAAATTCTGTAGCTTCTGGGGAAGCTGGGAACTGTATTGAACAAAACTTTGCAGCTGAAGATCATCCTGCTTAGTTGTTAATATGTGATTGCACAAACAGTTCTACACCCAGCAGTGGATCTCTTCTGCAATTTTGATAAAATTTTGGAGAAGCCATGTAAATGTTTGATGGCTGCTTATATAAAAATTAATGTATCTTTATCAAATTGGGCCAAATGTACTTAATACAGATTTGGATCTTACTTCAGGCTCTGGTTTGAAAATTATTAGTAATATGTTTTTTTGTGAATTCCAATAATAATGCCTGGGTACACAGCCATCAAGTAAATGGAATTTCTCTATTATCTTAATCTGAAGGAGGGCTGAGCCATGAAACCAGCCTAAATCATAAAGAAAC
Organism: Forpus xanthops; assembly: GCA_032466535.1. Taxonomy (NCBI): domain Eukaryota; kingdom Metazoa; phylum Chordata; class Aves; order Psittaciformes; family Psittacidae; genus Forpus; species Forpus xanthops. Next base: position 8,185 of record JASSUY010023090.1, read on the forward strand.
ATGTAACACTCCCCATGAAAGTGTTTGTTGCTGTGTTCTTCCAGCATGTGTTGCATGAATCATAGAATCATAGAATAGTTAGGGTTGGAAAGGACCTTATGATCATCTAGTACCAACCCCCCTGCCATGGACAGAGACACCTCACACTAAACCATGTGTCCAGCCTGGCCTTGAACACCGTCAGCAATGGAGCATTCACAACTTCCCTGGGCAACACATTCCAGTGCCTCACCACCCTTAAAAAATTTCTTCCTTATGTCCAATCTAAACTTCCCCTGTTTAAGTTTGAATCCCTTACCCCTTGCCCTCTCACTGCAGCCCCTCGTGAGGAGTCCCTCCCCAGCATCCCTATAGGCCCCCTTCAGATACTGGAATGCTGCTATGAGGTCTCTATGCAGCCTTCTCTTCTCCAGGCTGGACAGCCCCAACTTTCTCATCCTATCTTCATACGGAAGGTGCTCCAGTCCTCTGATTGTCCTCGTGGCCCTCCTCTGGACTTGTTCCAGCAGTTCCATGTCCTTTTTATGTTGAGGACACCAGAACTGCACACAATACTCCCAAGTGAGGTGAAGATTCCATTATAGTAAATTGGAGCTATTAGTGTCACAATATTGCTATCATTACATATTCAAAATATGAGTCACATCCGCAGCACTCGTGGATGTTCTAATATCGTAAATGTGTGTAGTGCTTTACTTTCAATTCTGGTTTCTATGCCTTTAGAGGGGAGACCGCCTGTCCCAATAGTGTGAATTTTTAAGGGTTACATTTGGCCTGAAGTAGTGATACAGCCACCTTCCTCTTGGCCACTTCTGGGGACTCCATTTACCTTCTCCTGCCAAGGTGAAGAGTTTCTCTCTGAGCTCCTGTGTTTCTTAGCCTCATCATTGCTGCCTGCTGCTTTTCACCACTTTGTAATCTTTCTTTTGTCTATTTCTCCCCATCTCATAATCATTATTTCCTGTGTGCATCTTTTCTACCTGTGGCCCTTGTTTGATGTGAGAGGTGGCAGTTATCCCGTTTCCTTCTGGTGAACTGTAGAGAATGGCACCTCTCTTTCTGGCTTTAGTTGTTTTAAATAATAAGGTGATCTTTCTAAGTGAGGAGCAGCTAATGAATTGATAGCCCTTCGTAATGGTTCATGGTGTTACTTCTCCCAAGTAACAAGTGCTAGGATAAGAGGAAATGGCCTCAAGCTGTACCAAAGGAGGTTTAAACTGGGTATTAGGGAAACTTTCTTCACTGAGAGGGTGATCAGGCATTGGAACAGGCTGCCCAGGGAAGTGGTGGAGTCACCGTTCCTGGAAGAGTTCAGAAAACGTGTAGATGAGGCCCTTGGTGGCATGGTTTAGGGGTGGTATGGCAGTGCTGGGGTAATGGTTGGACTTGATGATCTTGAAGGTCTTTTCCAACCTGGTTGGTTCTATGATTCATTTTTTTTTTTTTTATTTCAATAGACATTTCAGGAAAAGTGTGTTTAAGTGTACAAAATGTAGTCCCAAAACAGCATTAGATAACTATAAGAAGGTCATATCTTTCCTGGGAAAAATAATAGGTGTATCAAAAATCATTTCATCTACCTTGTGGTGTAGAAGACATACTCTGTTACAGGAAGGGTGGGTGGTAGTCCAAAAATATTCTGAAGTAGTTCATATATTCTGCTTTCCAGACATCTTCACATTTCCAGGAACAGCTAGAAAACAAAGTAGTTTGTTTGGGCAACAGTGGATAGGGGATTGAATGAAAATTGTTGTGGAGAGTACCTGCAGTATTTATTCTGCTCCTCCGTGCAATTTTTAAGCCTCTTCTACATAAGCTGTTTTTAAAAAGAATTAAAAGCAATAGAGCAGCAAGAAACCTTTTTACCTTTTTATATGTGTAGATTTTGTAAGGAGTAAATAGTTTTAGCAGCTGCTCTAAATCCTTCAATTTGTACAAGTTATGATCCGATTGTGTAGTAAAAGTTACATTCTTGCTTGTGCTTAAAGAAAGTGTTTATGTAGAAACAGCGTGTTTTATTATGAAGTGTATATAACATTCAAAAGCATGTAAGCAAATTTTTGCACTTTTGATCTTAATGTTTAGGTTTTAAAATCATAGAATTATAGAATAGTTTGGGTTGGAAAGGACCTTAAGATCCCCCCTGCCATGGGCAGGACACCTCCCACTAAACCATGCCACCCAAGACTATGTCCAATCCAGCCTTAAACACTGCCAGTGATGGAGCATGCACAACTTCCCTGGGCAACCCATTCCAGTGCCTCACCACCCTTACAGTAAAGAATTTCTTCCTCAGATCCAATC
>JASSUY010023091.1:1162-20956 GCA_032466535.1 Forpus xanthops
AGCAGCAAACTGTCTTCTGTAGGGAATGAGGCTGCAGCCATCCCTGTGCCCAGCCTGGCCCCATTGCTCATGCCTGGGTGCCTTCCACTGGCATCCCCCCATTTGGGGGTCGCTGCAGGTTTGGGGGTGAAGGAACATGGGCACAGAGCACACACAGCCCCTGCACCCTGACATGGTGACACCAAGGCAAGTGTTTGATCCCAACAAGAGGGGATGGCCCCAAAGCCTTGGGGACACACTGTGTTTAGGGGCTGGGGGTACCAGGGGAAGTCCCACTGAGCACCCTATAGTGCAGGATGGGGCACAGGGCAAGACCTGGTGAAGGAGAGAGGGCAGGATGCTCCCCTGCCCCACCGTGCCTCAGTTTCCCCTAACGTTAAGGCCTTACTGGCTGCAGGCAGGAACGCTGCAGGCAGCTTTCCTGGCAGACACCCAGCCCCACGGCTCACCCAGCCGGGAGCAAGACGCCAGCACCACTTCCAAACCTGCCCATCCGGGAGCTCCGGTGCAGCTTCCGCACACCCACCCCATCCGCTGGCACAGGGGAGAGGGTGCCCAGTGACCGGAATGCAAGCATCCCTCTCCTTGCTCCAGGCACCAACCGGCCTGTTTGTGCCTCAAGAGCCCTCCCAAAGACTTCGGAAACCCACCCTATGGAGCTCCTGCCTCCATCCCACGTTGTCACAGGGCTCCCCATACCACAGCATCCTCAATCCAGCTGCTCCCACAAATGCTCCGGGATGCTCGTCCATCCCTAGGCTCTTAAGAAGGGGTCCCCCTCCATGCCTGTCCAGGCAGCACAACACAGGGACCCCCCTTGCTGCCCTCCCTGCTGCAGCACAGCAATTTCCATACATTATGGATCTGATGATCCATCAGCCGGGAGCAGACAGGTTGAGGCTGGGAGCTGCCTTCCCTGTGCCAGCCCAGACAGCGCTCCCAGGGGACTAATACCGGCATGTAAATATTAGATACTTTTGTCTCCTCCGAGGCCAATTACACAAATCGTGGCAGCTCCCGCAGGACTCTCCGCTTCTACTTACTGTATCATCATTAACAGCTTATTAGAGAACAGCTGCTCAAAAGAAGGGGGGAACAAAAAGGAACCAACAGGAGGAAAGATGGCAAGGAGACGTGCATGTAGGAGGGAAGTGTGACCTAAACCTGCCCCGGCACCCAGGACACCCGCACCCACATCCATAGGGCTGATGGGTCCTCTCTGCAGTCCCAGCAGTGCGACCAGTCCCAAACCATGATGGGATCCACTTGTCGGGAGGGAAAGGGGCAAAGGGATGGTCCCTAAGGGTATCCCAGACTTCCAGGATAAGCAGGAGATAGAGCAGAGCTGCCAAAGCAGTGTGGCACCCCCCAGCCGGGGTCATACTGGGAGTGAGGAAGGATATTCCTCAGCCTTCGTGTGCCTTTCACCTCCCCAAGGACAGCAAGTCCTTCCCAGGCAGCAGGAATGGATAGGTCTCCTATGGGGGGCAAAGCAGCGGATGTTGAGGAGGGGGATCAGCCCCTGCCTGAGGCAATGCTATCCAGTGCATGGTCAGCGCTGGAATGGGGGGCATAATGTTGGGGATGAGCCCCCCCAGCACACCACAGCCACCCTTAGGGTGGGATGCACTCCCTAAGCCAACAACAGCATCATTAAAAGATGTAGCTAATTGGGAGCCGGATGCTCCTCACCCCTCTCCTGGTCCGTCCCCCCCCGCGGTGGTGTCGGTTGGGAAAGCGGGGCAGGGATCTTTCTTGGGATGCCGCATCCCTCCATCCCTCCCTCCTCCTCCGCAGGGCGAACCCCCAAGTACAATTAAGCATCATCAATCACAGCCCTGACATCCCCTAACGACGTCCCCTGCGGCCAGCGAGGGCAGATGGGGCCCCCGGCGGGGTGTCCCCGAGGGCATCCCGGGATGCCGGTGGGCATGTGGCCGGGGCAGGTGGCCCCGATGGCTGCTGTGTCCCCAGGAGGATGCCACAGCATGCTTGTGGTGCGCTCTAGCGTCAGCCAGCATTAATGCATTGCAGGCGCTGCGCACCAGCAGGGATGGACACGCACACAGACGCTTTGCACTGACATCGGGATGCCCCCGGAGGCGGGGGGGATAGGGCCACAAGCTGCGCATAACCCCTATACGAGTGGCTTTGTAGGGTTTATGTCCCGTAGTGGGAATGGGAGGCAGATATCCCATGTTGAGGAGATAAAAGCAATGCATCCACCCCATCCAGAAGGAGATGCTTGGAGAGTGGGTCCTGAGGGGCAGAGGGGAAACAGCCCCCCCCCCCCCCCCCGGGGGCTCTGGGGGATGGCACAAGAGTGGGGAGCAGCAGCTTCCCATCTGATTGCTAATTATCATCGTTATTCCGTGTCAGACACTTTATAAAGCACCGGAGTGATTTGCTCTTTCCCTGTAATTAGGCACATTGCAATTACCATCTAATTCAAGTTCAAGCTCCGTGTCCTCATGACCTTCCCGGCCCTGACACCATATCCCTGCTCATTTCACCAGGGAGCCCCCCAGTGTCCCTTCACATGCCTTGCTCTTCTGTGCAGGAAGGGAGAGGGGTACCACATACAGGACACAAAGCATCCCCCCGTTCCCCATCAAATCCCTACAGCCAAACGGGATGCCAAAAGCCCCAAGCCAGTCTGGGTTCCCATCTGCAGGGATGGGAAAGTGACAGTCCCCCACACAACACTCTAGAGCATCCTTGAACCCTATGGATTTTGTTCCGGCCACAGCAGAATCCAGCCCGGGCACAGCTCCAGGCCAGCTGCCACCTTGTCCCCTTTATGGTCATTTTAGACCCCACAGGATATATTTAAGCATTCCTACCACATCCAGGTCACACCCTCAGCTCCCATTCCCAAGAGGACAACAGCACAGGAACAACCACGCAGCAAGAAACCTCCCACAGGGCTTTTTCTCACAGCTTCCCAGCTCTGTGCTGGCTTGCTTGGGGATTTCCTCTCCCCACAGCGTTTGCTGCAGGAAGAATTGCAGCTCCTTTTGGAGCATCCTCTCCCTTTATCCCTCAGCCCTGAGCCAAAGCACCGCAGGTACCACAGCACCGTGCCACGCCAAGCTCCTCCACTGCACCCAGCATCACCACAGAAGTATGCCCTCCTCCTCCTAGCAGCTAATTAATCCTTCTGATCAGGCACAGCTCATTAGCACTGGTGCAGCACACAGGGCTGCTCCGGCTCCTTGCCCTTCCCGGCGGAGAGCAAGGTCAACGTGAGGGGCTGTCAGGCATTGGCATCACCACACTTGGCCTGGGATCTGCCTCCTGTCCCCCTTGGTCTTTCCTGCAGGATGGGGGTGGTTTTTTCCAAGCTTATCCCATAGGAAAAAATATAGGAATAGAGAAAAAAGAAGGGGAAGAGGTAAAGAAAAGCCCCTTCCCCCCAAGCACGAAGGAGATGGAGAAGCAGCCAAGGAAAGCAGAGGAGTCAGCCAAGTGCCTCGCTCCGTGGCAGGCAGGGCGCGAGTGGGCCGCCCTGTAAATGTTTTCAGTTTCCAAAACAGGAGGGAGAAGCCAAGAGCTGCCGAGTTCCCCCACATGCCAAGAAGGACAAAGGGCATCCCTGCATGGTGGAGGGGCGGGCAGGCACCCAGCATCCTGGCTCCCCCACATCCCATCGTATCCCAGAGCATCCCAGCTCCCACGTGGTACTCCGGGATGTGCAGTGATGGGGGATGCGGTGTGGGTACCCCCTTCTGCTCAGCCTTAAATACAGCCAGGAGAAAGCGCAATGGTGCTGGGTGAGGGCACACTGGGACCATGGGTGGCTGAGTTTGGGATGTGAACCACCAGGAAAAAGCCTGAAGCAGAGCGATCCAGCACATGGCAAACCTCCCCCCTGCTCTCCATCCTGGCACAGCAGGAGCCTCCAGCTCTGGAATCAGCCCCCTTCCAGGGCCAAATGTGCTGGAAAAGCCCCGGAGGCAGCACACTGGAGGCTCTCCTTGCTGTGGGATGCTCCAGCACTGATCCCTGCCACATGCCGGAGGGAAATCCCAGTGCCCACCCCGGCTGTTGGCAGGGATGCAAGGATGCTGCATGGGTGGTCCAGCCCCTCACAGTAAACCCCTGTGTGCCAAGGGGTGATACTGAACCCCCAAAACCAAACTGTGCCCCATAGGGAAGAAGAAGACAGGAAGATGGAGTAGCATCCATGAGAATGCCAGCAGCACAGCCCCCATACTGGGGGGGGGGCACACTCCATCACATGTTCTAATTTTGCAAGATCACGATCTTAAATTATAATCTTCAACACATCCAAACCCCATCTGCTTAATTCTAACACACACACACCCACACCCAAGTGTTTAAACCCTGGATGGGGGGAACACGGACAGAGGAGGGGGTGAGATCATCCATGGGGGACCCTCCCCAGCAAAGCACTGCCTGGTTAGGAGCAGGCAGGGAGACAATATAGTGCCTATGCGGCCTCCTCGCCGCCAGATGTGTGTTAATAAGGCAGCTGCCCCCTAAGCTAATAAGGTCACTTACTGGCTCCAGCAAGACGAGAAAACAAGCAGGGGCTTGGCTGCGGTACAGCCTGACTTGGCACTCACCGCACGCCGGCTTCCTGAATTCTTGCCGCTTCCAGAACAGCACAACGGGGTGGAAAAAAGCAGATATAAACACCCAAACCCCCCCCTCCCAACATAATCAACCCCTCCAGTGCTCCCCTGCACCCCGGGATGCTGCCTCCTGCGAGCGGGTTGGTTTATTCCCTAGGGAAAGCCTCATGGAAAAGGACTTTGGGAATGGGGGGGGTGTTCCTGCAGACTTTCCCAGCATAGTGAGAGGAGCAGAACATCCCCCCCCCCCCGCTCCCTCCCTCCCTCTGCTGCCCCCGATCATGGCGCCTACGACTCCCTTTGTTTTAATATTATAAAGCGACCCAGATGCCGGCTTTAATCCCCTCAGCTGGTGAGGATTTGCAAACACATCAGGAGGCAGAGCTGCTCCCCAGCCCCATGCCCCAGCTGCTGCCTCCGAAAGGGGATCCCAGCCCCTAATTGCCTCCTTGTGTCCACATGAGGAGCTGACAAGGTGTACGACAAGGGGGGACATGGGTATCCCCTGTGGTTGGGGAATGCTGGGGAGGGCCTTTTGCTTCCTTTGCAAAGCCCCCAGTGTGGGCTTTGGAGGCTTTGTCGAGGGTGGTGTGATGCCAGGGTGATGGGCGCAGCAGGAATGAACCCAGTGTGGATGCACATGGAGCTATGGGCCGAGCATTCTTCCTGGTGCAATGATGATGGATGGCGTTTATCCCAGTGGATAACACTGGACCAGAGCACGAGCTGACTCTCCCGCATCCCTGGCAGACACGAGATGCTTCAAGCAAAGCTCTGTGAGTCCTCCCTGCAGAGCTAACAGGGGAAAGGATTCTCATCCCAGCCTCCATCGCTGCCAGCTCCTGCTCTCCAGGATCCGCTGCATCCTTTCCCTTGGGCTCCAGCACACAGGACAGAATAAATGGGTACCAGCAGCAAGAGGAGTCACTCTGAATATCGCATCCCATCGCCTTCCCTCCCACCAGGGGACCATATTTATCCCATGAGGCTGACAGCATCCAGACCAGCTCCCAAGCACACATGGACCATCACCACAGTTGGGAAGGGGGGAATTGAGCTCTGCAAAGCAGGGAGAGGTGGCTCCAGAGCCCTGGGAACTGAAGGGCAAAGGGGATGCAACACCAGAGCAACGGCCCTACTCTGCAGCATCACAACATGGGAAATAGGCCAAGATGCCCATAAAACCCTCCTCGCCCATGGGCTGGCTCACAGGACACCTTCCCAAAGGCCAGGGTTTACCCCCAAACACCCCAACCCTGGCTGGACTGTGGTGGGGGAACCAAGTCGTCTATCCCGAGGGATCCCAACATCCTCCCTATCACTGTGTTCATTCCCAACCAGGGAAGCACCACGTTCCAACTCAGCGCTGCAGGATGGGTGCACTGAGCCAGGCCCCTGATGGGAGGCTCCTGCTCTGGCTCCCCAAAGCAAACAGCTCACAGAACACACATAGCATCTCCCTGAGCTGCCCATAATTGCCTTGCAAAGGCAGAGGGGCTTTTTCAGTCGGTGTGTTTCTTGGGGTGCTAGTTTTGTTACTGGTGGTTATTTATTCCTCAACGCCAGGATCCCCTATGTACCACATAGCAGGCAGGAGTTCAGAGGGAGCAGAGCTCAGTGCTTTGAAACAATGCCTCATTTCCCAAGGAATAATTCCAAGAAACAAGGAAAAAAAGCCCCCAAACACCCCCACCCCCCCCCAAAACCCCAGGCTCGGAAGATAATTAACTCCACAAAGCAGCTTAAACCTCCGCTGTAACTACCAAGCCTCTTCTCCAAGGGCTTATTTCTTGCTGTCTGCAACACCACGGCACCAGCGCTTGGAGGCCTGGGGATTTTATTAGCAGGACCCCCCCAAAAACCCTGCTGACAGATTTGTGTCGTTCCCTGCACCCCCAGCAGGCTCAGTTCACTGCCAGGCACAGTGGGAGGCCTAGCCCCACATGAGATTCTGCATCTCTGAGTGGGGTTGCAACAGGGTCATTCTCCATCCCTATGGGGAGCTGTAACCTGGAGGATGCTGCAGGAGGGGATACAGGAGCTGGAGAGGGGTCAAAGGGATGCTGCTGCCCCTGACACCCATCAGCATACTTTGTCAGGGAAGGAGCTGCCCTTCACGGTCCCCCCTGGGGACAAACAACAAGAGAAAGCAGGGCAGCTCAACCATAGGGGTGCATTTCAACCCCCCCCCCCATTCCCTATCCCACCTTTAGGGCCCACCGAAGGGATGCACCACCAGGAGCTGGCACAAACGACCCTCTCGAGCAGCATCCTCCCCTGCAGCATCACCCCCTGCCCTTTCCTGCTGCTCGACAGGGAAGGGAATAAAAGAAAGAAGAGCCGAGAAAAAGCTCTTTGGAGCCAGCCCTTCCTGCTGCCACTCCCCCCGGCATCCCTCTTCCCCTCCTGACCACAGAAAGCCAACATCTCCCCGCGCCCCTCCAGCCAGGGGATGGGAATGTGGAAGCAATTGCACTTGGCAAGGCAGCAACAGTGAGTCAAAAACAGTTGTTTGGCTTGTCAGCCACCCAGGCCCTGCAGCACTCTTGTTTTCCTTCGCCTGCTTTAACCCCTTCCAGCCCCAGACCCTTTTCCCAATGAGACCTGCAGCCCCCCAGCCCTGCTCTGGAGAGGGGCTGGGTGCTGGGATAAAGCCTCATCCTATCGCCTGGCTGCCCTGCTCCTGGAAATGGGATCGTGGGCAACTCCCCATAATGAATACCTGCAGGAAGAAGATACACTGACCTGTGCTGAACCTCCCAGCATGGGGCAAAGGAAGACCCCAAGGCACCACAGAGCTATAGGGTATGCAGTGCTCCTGGAGCATCCTGCTTGCTCACCCCAGGAGATGCAGAGAAGTCTTTGCCCCTGCTACAGAGAGCAACCAAGATGCCCCTTGGTAGGGCAAAGGGACATGGCCATGTGTGCTGGGAGCCCCACATCACCCTTTGGTGGCCAGACCCTCCCACAGAGCCAGCCTGGTGGCACAGAGCTATTGAAAGCCCTGAGCACAGGCTCCCCATCCCGTTTACAACATCCCAGGCTGCTTCCCACTGGCTCCTCCGGCTCCTTTCCTGCTGGCCATATGTTGACAAGACCAGAAACACATCCAGAGCTAACACATGCTGCACCAGGATCTCTTCTTCATCCCCAAGTCGCCCTTCCCACCTCAGGCTGAGCACTTAATGTCATCCCCATCTGGCAACACATGCTGCTGGGACCCCATCTCCATTTAGACCACCACCAATTCAGGGCAGGGCGGTGGGTCACCAGGCTGGTTTGAGCCAGAAGGGACCTTAAAGCTCATCCAATTCCAACCCCGTACCATGGGCAGGGGCACCTTCCACTAGAGCAGATTGCTCCAATCCCTGTCCAACACTGCCAGGCATGGCACAGCCACAGCTTCTCTGTGCCAGGACCTATCCCTACCATGGAAAGATGGTCAAAGAGGTCAGGGCTTCCCCAACCAAGACCTCAACCCCTCCATACCCACAGCCCAAACACCACACCAAGAAGGATGTGAGCAGCCCCACGGAAGGGGCTGCTCCATCCAGGGGCAGCCCTCCCTTCATCCCCACAGTACAGGGGGAAAGAGGACGGACGCGGAAGAGTTAAACCCCAGCGAGTGGATGAGGAGGAAAAGCGGAGGGCAAGCCTGCACACCCGCCTGGGAGAGACAAAGCGAGATGCTAGAGCCAAGAGATGAAGGCGAGGATGTGATAAGAGGGGGAGCCAGGCTACGTGTGTGTGTGTGTGTGTGTGTGTGTGTGTGTGTGTGCGCTGGAGAGAGGGAAAGAGGAGGAGGAGGAGGAGGAGAGGTGGGTGATGACCAAAGTCATTGAGCATTTTTTGGCACGCCTCCCCTTTCCCCCCCCCATTCCCAGTATCCTGGCCGTTGGCCCAGCTCGGAGCTGAACTTAAACAAACTCCTGTTGCAGCCATCTGCTTGATTTTAAAATAAATCAAACAATCTGTTGAGCCGTGGGTGATCAAGTTTCCATCTGTGCGGACGCCTGCTCGCCTCCTCGGAGCCTCCGCTTGCCTCTACCAGCCAAACACTCCTGGCAGCATGTGGCCTCCCCTTAATTCCTCCAGGAAAGGGAGAAACTGGACCTCCCCCCACCACCACCATCACCCTGCCTTCCCCGCACCCCGGACCATCCGCACCCTCCGCACTACAAACCAAGAGCTATTTTTACAGCCACCCACCAAACAGGATGGGTTTAAACGGGAGGGAAAGAGTGCTGCGTGACGGGGGAGATTCCAAAGGTTCTGAGATTCTCCGTTGCTGCCCACACTGGGGGGATTCCTCATCCCGTCCCCATCCATCCCATGGGTCCAAGAGGGCAGCAATCACAGACTCCACACTGGTGACCGCAGTGCAGAGGCTAGAAATAGCAGCTGCGAATAGCATCATGTGGTTGTCTAAAGGAGCAGGAAGCTGGGAGCAAGTCACCTTCAGGTGCTCAGCAACTCCAGCCAGCATGCTGGCCCTCGAGCCCACCCAAAATCACCCCATCCTGAGGGTTTCCCCCATCCAACGGGAGCAGGAGACCCAATGGGAGGCAGTGCAGCATCTTAACCCACGGTCCCCAAAGTGCCAAAAGAGGGGTGGCATCTCCCTCCTCCATTATGTCTTTGGGCGCTGCAAGACCCCAGCTAACCCCTGGCTGCAACCCAGACATCAGCTCTATACATGATGGAGACAGCACCCAGCACCTCCATAGCCCTGAATGCACTCCGATCAGTTGGTCCTTCCTCCAGTCTCTGCTGGTATCGCCCTGGCTGTGCCCTCCTTCCCTTGGAGCTCTTTCTTCCGCCCCGAGCAGAGGGCACCAGGCATGGGGCCAGTGCAGACAGAAATAGGGCAGCACAGCAAAGGCACAAAGAGCAAAAGAGGGAGGAGAATGCTGTGTATGAAGCAGAAAGGGGTGTGATGAAGGATGGAGCAGGGTTAGGGCTCACCGGACCCCAGCAGCTTGGGTGCAGGACAGTCAGGCTGCTGAAAGCAAGGGTTGCCAATGCAAAGGATGGGGATCACATGAGACATAGTGGGATTTATCCCTCGAGCTCTGCAGATAGGCATTGCTGAGGGTGCCCATGACGCTGTGGAAGCAGCAGTGAGGAAGAGGAGGTGCTGGGACACCCAGCACCCAAGCACAGCCCTGCCAGGAGCCAGAGCCAGCTGCAGGATGCAGAACAAACCTCACCCACATGGGATACTGCCAAGCCAAGAGCTGTCCTGGCCAGCCCAGGAATAGGCTCGCCAAGCCGCTCCCTGCTGGAAATAATGGGGATCCAAAGAGGCAGGGATTGGGATGAGGGTGCTCCCCACCCCACCGCCACAGCTCCACACGCTTCCCAATGGAAGCTCATGGGAGGGAGCCATGGACAGCAAAGGTGTTGAACAGTCCAAGCAGTGCCCAGGCTCTGGAATTCAGGATCAGACACAACAGCATGAGGAGGTGGGAATCAGCAAGGGAAAACTGGGTGGAATGAGTAAGTGAAATAGCAGCCTGAGAGACCCCAGTGCATCCCTGTGCCACCAGCCACCCACTCTGGGGACAGCTCCATGGGATAATCTGATCCCGGGGGAATCCACATTCCCAACTTTATTCCTCAAAGGGTGACTGAGACAGAGGGACCCCCAAAAGCTGCCCCTACTTCACAGTGGCTGCATGGAGTAAAATCCCAGCAGGACACATGGCAGGGAGAAGGTTACAAGGGAAAAAGGAGGAAAAAAGGGACCAAAAGTCCATCCACCAAAACTCCTTTTTGGAAGAGGAAAGGACTGACAGGACCTGGCGGAGGCGCAGGAGAAAGCCCAGATTTCCCAGTTACTGTGCAGATGTTCTGGACTGAAAACAGAAGACAGCAGAAGCGAATCCATCTCCCGCTCCAGAGACGCCGCAGCCAGGGCATCTGGACTCTGTCTGCAGGCAGGAGAAGCGGCTTCTCCCTGGCTCACCATGGAACCCTGAGCACTGGGGCATGGGGAGCCCCTTGAGGTGCTCACCCGTACCCCAGAGCTGGGGCAGCAGTGGCAGCCCGGGCTCCATCCCCACGCTGGGTTGACCTTGGCACTGTTTCCTCCCGGGAAAACTGAAGGGCCTTGTCTTTGCCATGTTTTCACTTTGGGATAACTCAAACTGCCTGTTCGGAGTTTGGGGGGAGAGATGGAGAGAAGGGAATGCAGCTGGTTTAGCAGTGAAGACAAGGAGGGAGGGTGGGAGACACAGACACACACATATAAACTATATATGTATATATATATATATATATATATACGTATATATATTTCCAGCCAGGGTACTAACTGGAATCACTAGCACTTGATCCCCACTCGATGAAAAGCTTCACAGCCAACTAAAGTCATCCCGCTTCCAGAAACATGCTGCAAGCAGATGGGAGGTGATGGTGGTAATTCACTGCTCACCCCACACTCAGGCCCTGAGATGGCTTGTGTAGCTGTCTGTCCATCCATTCCTCCCTAGGTCTGTCCGCCCTGCTGTGGTTTCAAAGCATCAAGGCTAACACACTGGATGTGATCCTGACAGTAATGCAGCACCTTCGTGTCCAGCTCCCTGGGGACCAAAGTTGCTTCCAGTGTCCCTATGGAGGCATTGGCCATGGAGCCCCCCCACAATTCCAATGAGGACAAAGGAATTAGGGGATAATCAAAACCCATAGGAAACCACCCTGCACAGGGCTGCAGTGGGCCTTGCAGGGACAGGACCCAGCCCTGGATGGGCAGGATGCGCCCACAATGCAGTCCCCAGTCCCACAAGCAGCAGGTGCCAGGGGCACCGTGGGTTCCAGCATTCCTCATCCCTGGAAACAGCCCGGGCTGTGTGCTAAGTCCCTGTCTGGAAACTACCACAGCTCCTGTCCTCCAGGCTCAGCAGGCAGCTGCTCTTTCCTATAGCAAAGGGGGGATGCTCCTGGCTGCAGGATCACCACCACCTGTCTCCCTAATGTCCTTCCCTGGTATCCCAGCTGGGTCTCAGCCTTGTTTTAGCTCTAAATTAGAAGCCAAAATATCACCAGGAGGAGCAGGGAGAGAACATGGGGGGAAAATCAGTCCCTGTGAACCCTGCTGTTCCCTCTGCATCCCTCATGGGGGAACCAGGACTATCCCCATGAACCTCCAGTTGACGCCAACCCCAAGACCCAACACCCCGCTGCTCAGTCCCTGCCAACCACAGCACCACCGGCCTCTCCCTGGGTACCAGGATGGGTATCCCTCAGTAAATCCTGTTGTGAGTCCTTGTCGCAATGGGAACAACCCCATCCATCACAAATGTTTATATACAGGCACCTAAGTGCAGCATCTCAGCACACTTCTAGCTGGAAGAAGCTCCTACATGGATACCCTTATCCCCATTTTGCATGTGCTGACAGCATCCAAGCCAGCCCGGTGTAGCCACAGTGCTCATGGTGCCCCATTGTGGGTCACAGCACGCTCAGCACCGGCTCCCCACCACAGCCAGCAGGTTAGAGAAGGAAAGCCGGGGCAGCTGCTGCTGGAGCATGGATAAACAGATGACTTCAGCCTCCTGAGAGCTACTAAAGCCCGGCAGCACTTGCACTAACAGAGGAAAATAAAGAGGGAGAAGCAGCAGCATATTCACACCAAGCTGCAAAGTGCACCCAGGTAATGTCCTTCTCCTCCTCCTAACCCAAACTCCCCCTGGATCAAACCCCTTCCTCCCCACTCTGCTACTGAAGATCCAAGGGGAGAAGAGAGTCAAGCTACAGCCAGACCAGCTGCATGAGGCTGTTTACCCAAGCAAGGCTCACGCATGCCGGGGTGGATGGGGAGCAAACCACAACCTGATCGGGTCTCCAGCATCCTCACTGCGGCACAGAGATGAGCACCAGGCTCTGACAGTCGGGAGTGATGCCTTTGGCAAACAGGGGTGCGTGCAAGGAGCAGTTCTGCATCCCAAAGGCCGCCCGTCACCTGCAGACATGTGGTGCTGGTTCTTCAAGGAGCCAAGGCACGTTCACAGCACCACTGCTGCCCACGTTGGCAGCGGGGGGATACGGAGCTGCCGGAGCCCTTGGGCTGGGGCCCAAGGGAGGATTGTGCCAGTGGAAGGGCTCCCATCACCGGCTGCTCACAGCAGAGGAAAGCCTGGCATGGATGGGAGCCACGCTCTGGTGGCTGCTCCTCAAGCTCCCACCCTGCTCCCCATGCATAGGGATGCTCCTGCCCCACCATCCTCCAGGATCTGCCCCAAGTCTCCAGTGAGGGCAGTGATCTCCCCAGCACACTACAGGGACATTTCCGCATCTTCCCTTCAAGCCCAGACTGCCTTTTGCTGCAGAGAGGGACAGCAGCATCTGGCCAGAAGCTGCCCAGCAGGATGGAACCAGCAGGAGCCCTTTGGTTGACAGTCCCTCCTGAGGAGCCAGGGAGCATCCTGCTGCGAGCAGCACATGCCGGGAGCTAACTGAGTCCCTGCCACCAAAACCAGCACCGGAACAGATCCAGGGCACAGCAGGCTCCCATTGCAGTGAGTGAGGTGCAAACAGGTTCCTGGCAAACCAATTGTGCCCAGAAACTTCACAAGTCCCCAGAACCTGCTTGGATAGAAGGAGACACCTCCCTGGCTCCAGCTCAGCCCCCAAGCATGACAACAGTGGGAATGTTATTAGGACGATGAAAGGCAGCTCTTCCCATTACCGGGGTAGCTGCAGCACCAGGCATTCACACCGCTATGGTGGGGAAGTTCCTCCTTCCCTGGGAAGCAGCTGAACAGCATCCCATGCTGCCCTCTGCAACCACGCTTCCCAGACGGCTGAGAAAGGCCAAGTATCCGGATAAAACATCTGTCCATCCGCAACAGCCAGAGCCGGCCGGCCCTCTAACCCATCTCCCAACTTGGCTCTGCAGACATGGAGCCTGCTCCAAGGCGCTCCAGTGGTTGCGAAAGCATCTTCACTGCAGGGGACCAGAGCAGAGCCATTCCCTCTCCCCAGGGAGCTGCGAGGGATACTTTGGAGGGGGGTGAAAGTAGGGATTCCTGGGCAGCATCCGTTTCAGGCCAGCATCCTTGGGCAGGTGCCTGCAGAAGGGATGCAGTGTTGGAGCTGTTCCTTTTGGGAAAGGCAGGGAGAAGGCGAGGGGTGGGTGAAGAATAAATATATAGCAGCCAGCTGGTGAGCTGTGGAGTCAGCACAAGGTCTGGAGAACGCGGCGGCTGGCAGCAGCAAGGGAGCCCTGGTATTTCAGACAGCTGGTACAGCAAGGTCAGCCTGGCCAAAGCAAAAGGCCCCTTTGCTGGTTCCCCCCCACGGGGTTGAAGGACGGACACCCCTGGTTGGGGACCCCAAAGGGGATAAGCCACCCAAGAGTGACACTGAAACAACGGGTGAGGATGAGGAGGGATGGAGCGGGGTTGGGTACAGACCAAACGCTCCCTGACCTCATTGGCAGGAAAAAAACGAGCGGCACATTTTCCCCGTGTTGTTTCTTTGTTTGCCATCTGGGAACACGATCCCGCAGGAGGCCATGCCCCGAGACATGAAGTCATATCATGATTATATTGCCACCTCCATGCCGGGATTGAGATCTCATCCGAAAATGCCAGACCCAGCCAGTGTTAGCCTGCGGAAGAAGCTTGCTTTGCTGAAAGGCAATGGAAGCCTTGCTAAAAACATCTTTACATAGACATATGCTACGAAGCAAAACAGGTTTATCCCAATAAAGTTGGCTCAAAATACCTTGGCCTGATTTTGCTCTGTATCTGCTAGAATTAGCGATGGCAAAAACGGGCGCGAGTACAGATAGAACCACAGAAGCCAACCCAAGCTGGAAGCCAAAAAACTGGGATGAGAGAAACCACCTCTGCTTTTCCCTTAGGTTTAAGGGACAAGCAGAAGCCCAGTACAACCCATTCCATCCCTCTGGAGCCTATACATGAAGCCTGGGCTGGGGACATGCAGCAACCACCTAAAACACTGGCAGGCAGCAGAAGGGTATTGGTTTGCTCCAAAGAGAACAAGCCAGAGGTCCTACCCACCTGGACACAACCTGGACCCTTCCTGCACAGGTTTATGATCTCTCATGCTGTGATACACCCTGGTATCCATATCTTCAGTGGGAATTTGGCCTGGTGCAATGCAGGAGGAGGGTCAGATGTCACCTCCTACCTCCTGGGTTTGCTTTATGCAGCATCCAGGAGTTTCAGCTGCTGCATAGCATCAGTGGGATGAGGTCTAGTTAAGAACACAAGAACTCTTTAATGTTGGCCCAAAATCCCATGAATCCATGCAACAAGACCCAGGTACCCCTATAAAGCACAAAAGCGATATGGAATAAACCAGAGGATGCTCAGACACCAGCCTGAGGATGGAGCTGGAGAGATGGCAGCAAGCTCTGGATGCTCCCAAGAAGTGGGATGGCAAACGCAACCGATGAGCTTTGCTCAAGTTATGGTGGGATTTGAGAGCTTTCCAACCTGAAAAGTTGCATGGAGGGGAAAAAAACATCAACAAAAATCCCACAAACCAACGCAGCTCACTTTTACAGGTAGGTAACTGCAGCAAGAGCAGCGACAGGCAAAGACAGGATGAGTCAGAAAAGCAGGGAAGCTTTTCCCAGTGCTGGCAGAGAAAGGATTGAGCAAGCACAAACACCAGCCAGGTCAAGCACAATCAGCACTTGACCTTGGAACAGCAGTGACACAGACCTGTGAACCTATCGGGAGGGTAGCAGAGCTTAATGGGTGACTGAAACTCTTCAGCAGGTACTGCTGGCCAGGAACAAGGGTCAGCATCACCTCTGGGCACCGGCCAACCCTGGTTGTTTCATGGCCTATTCAATGCAACCAGGCTCAACACCTGCCCTGCTCACAGACACTACTTGTCCCACAGCACCACGGGAACAGCAATTCCCACCTGGCAAAGAGGGCTCAACCACCAGGCAGTTTGTCTGGATCAGGAGGATGAGACATTGTAGTGGTGGCAGCAGCTACCCCAAACCCAGGAGCCTGGCACCCACAGATCAGCATCCCCTTGCAAGGGGCACAGCTGGAAATGTCATTCTCACAGTGCACATCTGCATGCCTTGGAGGGTACCAAGGTGACAAGCCATTTGGTGAGATACCCTTACCAAAGTTCTGCGTTACTGCTCTTTCTCAATGGGAGAACCCAATCCCACCCCACTCAAGCCAACAACAGCAGGGTTTCTGCAGCAGCCCCTCTGCCAGGCAGAGCTTGCCTCCAGAAGACGCTCCTGTAGCAGGTAGGATCACAAACACCACAGAGCATCTCCTGCCCCACCGCTCCCCAACCCTATGCCCCAACTAGAGGCAAAAACACTCAAAACACCCAAATCTCCACTCTGATGACCCTCAGAGGTGAGGTTCCCTTGTTAGCACGTCCAAGCTGTTACAGGCAGGACCTGAGCCTCATCCTGCTCCTGCTACCCTGCTAAAAGAGGGGGTATGGGACTGTTTGGTGGCATTTATCAGGTGCCTCAAACTTGAGCTACCTCAGGACAGCAGCAAGCCACCAGTTCTGCGTGCAGAGGGATGTCAATCCTGGGCATGGGAAAAAGCACTTGTGTTCAATAAATGAAGTTGTAGAGCTACAAGGAAGAGCAGGGAGATGGCTGTAACCCCTGGTCCCGTCTGAAAGGGGTCCTGGGTGTCACACAGGAGTGAAAGGCCTGTCCAGGGTGACTTTCAGCAGGAGGTGCGGCTGAAAGAGGGTACAGTTAAATTAGCTATGCACCCTACCCAAGCATTAAGCCATGTTTTAAATAACTTTGACATCTGTGATGGGAAGCATGTGCAGGCAGGGAGGGGAAAAAGTAAGAGGACCTTCTGGCCAGCCAAAGAGTCACCACCAGGACACAGCAGAGCCCATCAAAGGGAAACAGCCCCTGGATCAGCCGTGCCTTCCCTCCTTTGCTCTGCCCATTGTAGCAGACCCTTCATTTGCTCATTACCAAGCCCAGAACAAGAGGGAGGAACTGAATAGCATCCCTTCCATGAGACACCCTCTGTGTCCCAACGGGAGCATGGGAGGAGGACTGGTGTGATGAGAAATGCAGGTTCCAGGGGGGTCACTAAGGAACACCATGGGAAGAACCCCCAAGCGCCCAACACTGACATCCAAGCTGGGACAGAACTGCTGTTCAGAATGTCCCTATGACGTGGCCTAGGGGCACTAACAAGGCAGAGGTATGAAATACCAGCTGCAGACATGCTCTGCTGAAGCATCACCCTCAGGGTTAGCACTGCAGGATGCTCGCCTGAATCCCAAACCCTCTGCAGCCACCTATGAAGGGTTCCTGCACCTCTCAAGTACCCAAAGACCAAGGGACAGACAGATGGACAGCGTGACCCACATGGGCACCACAACCCATGCAACCCCACACCAGCTCCAACACCCATAAAGTCTCCACCATCTCAGAGCAAGTCACGCAACCAGGAATGACCTACAATGATTCCAAGGCCGTCCAGACCGGGATGGCAAGAAACTGGGGGAAACCACCCGTAAGCAACAGCTTCCAGAGGATTCCCATCACCGATGCCAACCCATCCTCCCGTGCCATGCTGGCACTGTCAGCGCCGGCACTGCTCCGGTGCATGCAGCTCCTGCCCACTGGCTTCCCAAGCTCCGGAGCCGGCTGAACGGAAAACACCATTTGTAAGGAGCCAAGGGAGAGTGAACGGGGAGAAAAGGAGCCTGTCTTGGAAGGGCTGGTTTACATTTCTAAGGAAAATGCCAGCGCTCCGGAGAGCCGCGGGGTTCTGGCTACAAACGGAGCCGAAAGGCTTTGAAAATGAACTCGGGGATTTAGGATGCTGGCATTTTACAGAACCTGGCCTGGGGCCTGGTTTGCAGATACAGAGCAGCAGCTCTCCAGCACGTTCCTGCAAGACGGAAATTGGAGGGAGGGAAAGCAGTTGTTTCCCCATCCCATGAGAAAGGCAAGCTTGTGATTAGTAAACCTTTGCTCTGCTGCACTGATCCCTACATGATGCCCCCAAACACCCTGTGTATACCCATGGGAGAGCAACATGGGGAGCTGGCAGCAACTGGGCTATGGATGAAACACAGGACACCCTTCAGGGCCACAGGGCTCCATCGTGGTGGCTAAGGGATACTGCATGGGAGTCCCTTGCTGGAGGATAACCAGAGCAGCAGAGGTTGGGGTACCCCAGCCCTGAGCCTGCACATCAGCTCCCTGGCTGCAAGAAGGGCTGGGGTTTCTCCAAGGGGAAACCCTTTGATTAAGGCAGCTTATAAAACTGGAGATAACTTGGGAAGTTTCCTACAGCACAGGAGGCCATGTGCTCCTTTGAGCTTCCTAAGGACGCTGCTGTGGAAGGCAACACCTCTGGCACCTCTGACCACCCTTGATGGCCAGGGTTATGGGATCAGGATTTCCTCCCTCGTGTAGGGCTGCAAGCGAGCAGGCGCCAATAACACAGATACTTCTGCAACAAGACAGGTCTTGGCTCTCCCCACCTCCTGGAAGGATTTTTATCTGCTCTTTCACAGCTTGACAGCTCCAAAAGTTCATTGCTAAAGGCACGCGATCCATTAGCGTTTGTCCCTAGGGACCAGACCCAAAAGGAGAGCATCCGTCTATGTCACCGCTCCACCTCCTCCTCCATGCCAGAGCTGGGAAATGCTGGCTGGGAAGGGATGGAGGGATGGGGTCTGTGCCAACCGCCTTACCTTGGGGATGAGAGCCGGGGGTACCACCACCAATGGCTCCGTTGGAGTCATGCACTTGCCGGCCAGGACCACGGCGCCGCATTCGGTACAAGCACCGATGGTTAGCTGCTTCCCGTCATCCACCAGCAGGCTGTTGGGCACACGGAGGGTGTAGAGGAAGACCGGCAGCCTGGCTACTTGAACTGCTTTTAATCCAAGGCATCGCTTCTTCTCCTGCCGGCAGAAGAAGCAGACAAAGGTCTCCACCTTGTACTGCCGGGACCAGGCGCTGCTGGGGTGGTGGGAGTTCCTGCCCTCGTGCTGCAGCCACTGCCCCAGCAGGTCATGGTAGCACAGGATGCAAGTGGACACCAGCCCTGTTGAGTCAGCCGGCCTGGCCCTTGGAGCGGGTGGGTAGACTGTCAAGAAGGGGAAAAAGGGCTCTTTCTCCCCAAATCGTCCTGGTGGATTGACATTGAGCTGGAACTCTTTGCCGGCTCCCAGCTCAGCACCGCAGATGTAGCAGACAGAGGTGGGACCGGGTTTGATGGCAGGGTGGCCAGCCAAGCCAGTGGGGTCACCGGCGGAGAAGACCTGGTGGTACCTCCCCAGGAAGCTCTGCACCGAGGTGATGAGCTCCTCGTTGTGGCAGGCCCTGTACATGGCCCAGAGGTCCTGCAAGACGATGAAGCACTTGCGGCAGCTGCTCACCTCCCAGTGCTTGTTCAGTCCCTTGGCACTGGGTGGGCAAGGCAGGAGGCTGATGAAGGGGAAATGCATGGTGTTCTTCGCATTGCCGTTGATGACCTTGGCCGCCACCAGCCTTGCCTCCTTGCTGCACTCCTCCCCGCACAGGTAGCAAGCCTCGGGTACCAGCGGGACTCCTGCCTCATCCTCCTTCATCACTCGGCGGCCCTTGGCAGGCATGGCCCCGGCGTTGAGGGGCACCACGTAGAGCCGCTGCAGCACGGGCACGTTGGCCAGCTCGAAGCTTTGCCACTGCTGCATGAGGGAGGTGAAGCAGCAGGGACACACTAGGGTGCTGCCGGCAGGAGAGAGGGGCTGGGCACCCGGCGGGGGGCTGTGAAGCCAAAGGAAGGGGAAGAAGGGCGCTGGAGAAGTCTTCTCCTGCTTCTGCACGTGGACGCGGTGCTGGGTGGTGGGTGACAAGGGGCTGCCGCAGATATAGCAGGCGGTGCCCGATGCCCAAGCGGGCCGCTCGCTGCCTTCCTCCTCCTCTTCCTCCTCCTCGCTGGTGATGTTGATCTCGCTGTCCTCCGAGGAGCAACAGGGCGGCCCCCTCTTGCCCGTCGCCGCCGGGGGGGTCCGCGCCCCTCCGCCCGCCCCTTCGGGCTCCGAGAGGGGCTCAGCGTCGGAGAGGTCCGAGAGGTCGGAGCCGGCTGCCGGCCCTTCCTCCCCCTCCTCCTCCTCTTCTTCTTCCTCCTCCTCCTCCTCCTGGCCGGCGGGGCGGCGCGGTGGCGCGGTGGGGTCCCAGCCCGCCGCCCCCCGTCGCAGC
>JASSUY010023094.1:0-15347 GCA_032466535.1 Forpus xanthops
AATTTAAAAGAGATGTGTCTTTTAATAAGAGTATCTGAAAATTGTACTTGAAAAAAGCAAAGGGAAACCCACAGGAGATTGTTTTGTGGTTATTTTATATTAGAGATTACTATTACTTAGCTAGTTTAAATGGAAACGTTTACTTGTTTCTACTGAAAACTTGAAGTATGTAAATTCAATGAACGAATTTAACACAATATTTTATCTTTGTTTTAACTAAATATTAAGTTAATAGTAGCTAATTACATGAAATGAAAAATAAAGCAATTATTTTTAACAGGTTTTATTTTTATTGATATGAGCTCTTCCACAAAATTCAAAACAATACAAAGTAACAGAGTATATTCATAACACTGTACATTCATATTGTTGGCTTATAGACATTGAGATACGTTGTGTTTTAGCAGGTCTCTTAGGAGAAGCTGTTGTACCTTGAACAAATTACAGACCTTTTCTGGTTAAACTGCAGTACCAGTTTGCGTAATGTAATTTGATGTTGTAAAGTATTTGTCAGTACCCTAGGGTAGTCTTTTAGGGCACAAAAGTTTCACTGTATAATATTTCACACTCATATGTATGCCAGTTAGCCTGCTTAGGTGGAGACTACAACTGATATAGGATTTGTTACATTATGTATTTAATTTATGCACTATGCTTTAAGCTTCTCTTTATTATGATAATCATAGTTATTTCATTGGATTTGCTTATTTTTAGGGGAGGAGGGAAGTCTATTTAGTCCAGCAGACTTCTTAGAACATGAAAATTTAACATGACCAAAATGCATGACAGAATGCATGCATTAGGCATCATACCAATATACCTGTTAGGTATAAAGCATGTTCACAGTTGAATAGATGCAGGCACACAAATTTATCATTTAACTTTTCCTTCGTCATAAAGAACAGTGGAGGGTTGCAGCTGGCCTCACCCTCACAGTGATAACATTATAAATAAATAAATAACATTTGAAACTCTAAAATGTACACAG
Source organism: Forpus xanthops (assembly GCA_032466535.1). NCBI lineage: Eukaryota > Metazoa > Chordata > Aves > Psittaciformes > Psittacidae > Forpus > Forpus xanthops. Next base: position 989 of record JASSUY010023094.1, read on the forward strand.
GGTGTTTTCTTTGACTCCAGTGTCTTGAAGGAGGCAGTAGCATGACCTGCAGGAAAGACACTTAGCAAGTCTTATGTCCTATGTGCTCACCTGATTATAATTACTATTATAGAGCAAGTGAAAAAGCAGCTCTGCAGCATTTGAAAGATTTTTAATTTACAAGACTCATGCAGTGAGCAGGATTCTGCAGAATTCTGCATCAGCTTTGCTAAGAAGGGCCTTGCCCTGCATGCCACATAGTCCTATTTCATTTCCTAATCACAAAATTGAAGATAGCAGAGGGCATGACCATTATGTGACCTGTCCTATCAGATAAGTGGGGAGTCACCCACCAGCAAGCATCTCAGAGGCTTGCTTCAGCAGTGCTTTCTCATCTGTGAGCTGTGAAAGCACTGTGTGTGATGTGTGGAGCTCAAGCTGATGAGCTTAGTGGTGTGCTTTCTTGCTTTGTGCAAGGTAATCTCCTTCCTAGATAGCTGTGAAGTTTTACAGATTAGGCAGGAACTACTTGTAGCATCGAGTCAGCTCATCCACCAGGTGCCCTGGCTATGTTCCCATCTGAGCTACCTCTGCCTTCTTTTGTCAGAGCTTGGCTTGGAAAAGCTGGGGCTTTGGGATCGTTGGGCTGCCCTGACTTCTCCCTCCAGGCAGACTTTCCTTGCTGGCAATCCTCAGCTTGGGCTTGTGCTGGCAAAATCTGAGAGAAATGCAACAGCTGTACAGTGGAAATGGAAATTAGAGCTTCATTACTGAACAAAGAAGCAAACCGCATAATATTAGTATTGGTTGTATATATTTAGAGGAAAAAGGTTATATGAAGATCTTTATAAAGCTCTTTATAACCTTGTTTTGTTATATCCATGTAAATCTTTCCATTACCATTGTTTCAAAAGGAAATATATTTAACAAATGTTTCATTGCCTATTTTTTTAAAAAATGGAAAACAAACCAACATTCTAGTTATAAATAATATCAGCAGTCACAAGAAATTGTACAGTAGCTAAACAATGAAGGCACGAAGCTCTGCTGAATTCACAGGAATGAATTAAACATGCTGAGTGTGACTGGGGCTCTGGGAAAGCAACACTTCAGTTACTGCTGGTTTTAATTTTCCACTTTTATTAATTTGTTGTAAATTTGGATAATAAATAAAAGCCACTATGGAACTCCAAACATATATACATATGAAAGTACATTGCTAATTTCTATGAAAATCACCTTGTATTTTTTAAGTTCCTAAAAGAATATCTAGCAATAATGCTAAATATTCACCAAAACTAGGTAACTGCAGAAAAAAACCACATCATACTGTTCCCTCTAATAACCTTTGTAGTAAAAAATGAGAAACATCTACTTGTTCCACCCACTATTTCTTATTTAGGAATATGTTAGGAGGTTTCAGGTTCATGCAAAACCCTGACATTACTGGTCATTTAATGATGGTAGAGAACACATTAATTTGGAAAAGTCTGTTCACCTTAAACCAAAAGCCCAATCTACAAAATCCTTCTCCCTCCTCCTTCCCTTAGCCTTCCCTTCCACTGTAAACGCTATGCTGCTAGTAGTAACGCTACCAAGATATTCAATAACATTAGAGGCTTGAAGGATTCCTGATGCTTTATTACACAATGATGAAAATATCATAACACCTCTAACTTCATCAAATCAGGCATTTTGTTACAGCATCCTGCAAGTATAGAAAACTGATTGTCTTGTGTCAGCATGGCCCGAATCCAGTTCTTGCATACAAGACATGGTTACTAATGATCTTTCTAAATCAGCTGAGACTTGGTCTAAATTTTTTTTTTCAGTTCTGCTGCACTAGGAATTTTAAGTCAGAGCAGCAGTTTATTACAGCTTATCATATAGTTTGTTTGATAGAATGCTCAATCAATAATAAACCAGAAATTAATAATTAGTTGTAAGTGCAATTTGCACAGCAGCTGACATCTCATGACAAAGTGAAGTCTCAGATAAGGAATTATCTGCAATTTGCAGAAGGGTACTGCAGTTTTGGGGTTCTCCCTGCACCATCAGTACTGGTCAGAAAATGATGGTCTGGGGATCTAGAAACCTCTTCCTGATTTTTATTTTCTGCTTTACCTGCAAGGACCTGATATATCTGATTGGCTGTGCAACCCAGAAGAATATCTGCACTGCCAGTTAAGTAGTGTGTGGAGGGAACTCTTTTTTTTAAGCATAGACTTGACTAAAACCTTCATTGAGGTGCAAATCTTGCAGGGTAAATTCACTATAAAGGATCATACCTCTTATGAATAAGATTAACAGCTCAACCTCTTCCGCAAACTTGTTAATCTCCTTTCTACTTCACTTTCCAAACTACAAGAGAAGAACTACGAACAAATTCAGAGTGCTCTCCAGGCTCTTCATCTGACAATTTAGGTGCAAGCAAACCAAAGTAGGAAAGGAAGACCTGAACCAATACTAAGGTAATTTACCTAAGGCTACGTAATGAGCCTGGCAGAACAAGACTAGCCCTGAAACCCTTCTCATTACAGTCCTATGGACTAGTCACCACACAGTCTTGAGACTAAATGAATAAGTAAGCAAGTTGAGAAGTCACATTTGAAAAGAGAGCTTGGACAATGCCATTGCTATCATTTTGGGTCAGGGTAAAGATCAAAATTGGAGCCAACCCAAGGAGCAAGACATATGAAATGGAAGCATGCTTTTTTTTTTGCATGTGAACAGCTTTCTCATGAAACAGATAATTATTTGGGAAAACCATCTACTTGTGTTTTTAAGCAGGAAAAAAGAGTATTGTCATGTTGTTCCATTTCTCTGTTATTCTGTAATGTATTTTAGTGACTGTATGCATTTCTGATTATTCAGAATTGCTTTACAGAGCAATTGAATTTACATTTTATCTAGACACTAGTCTTACCCAGAAAGATCTTTTTCATTTCAGTGCTAGTTTGAAAATCCATTATTTGGTGTTCATCATATGCAAGTTTTCATTTCCAGCAAGATTGCTGTGGCAGAATAAATATCAGCAAACTCAATGGCTTCACTAAGTATTAGTTTTCTTGTAATATAGAAAAAGCCTTCCTGTTTCCCTTAGCATTGATATTAGAAAATCTGGGCTCGATTCTGGAAAATTCAGGGAACAGTTTAGCATCCTCACCTCCCTCTTGGAATCTATCATTCTTGTCTTACCTGGGCCCCTCCTGGCTTTTGAAATGGTTAATACTTAGAATATAAAATAATTTTGTATTTAAACCTAAGATTATGAATAAACTGGAAGTATTGATTCTGCAGCTCCTGTTTAGTGTAATCTTAGTGATGAGAGATGCTTTGCTATCGTTGATCCGCATCAGATCCTTCCACTAATGCTCAAGAGTAAAACTTGCTTCAAATACAAAATTTTCTGCCTGTAATAAAATTTAGCATTAGTCAGGTCTAGTGGTCATAAGGGAAAAACAGTCCTTAATTACAGTTAAGCCATCTAGTTAAAGTCAGGTAAAGTTGCTGCTTCTCTAGCTCTGTATGGAGCTCAAAATATTTATCTATGACCTGGTGACTCTGTCTGGTTCTAACTTTGAGTGTAATACCTAGCACAGGGATACTTTGGTCCAGGACAGGGGTCCTTTGTTCCAAGAGTGCAAATGCTTGTAGTCACTGTGAATTTTGAAAGAGTACAAGGGCAAGACTGGAACTGTTGATTTAGATGCTGAAAGAATATTGTGAAAGCTTCTGTTTTAGAAATGTCAGCATGAAGGCATAGATATTTCAATCTGAAAGTGATATAGCTTGTCAACTGTTCTATTCGAAAGAGCCCTTTAAACTAAATCAATGAGAAATGTGAATTTTAAGTTTATTCAGATTTTTTTTTCCTTGAGATTTTGTCATTTGTAACAGTAATTTCTCACTGCTGTTGAAAATTATGCTTTTCAGTGATATGGTTTTGACAAAGTCACATTTATCTGGATTTTGCTGTGAGAACTGCATAGCACTCCAACTCATTTTGGAGACCACGCTATAGTGTTGCTATTAGGCATTTTAATGATGAACTGAGGAGGAAAAAGAGGGGAATCAGGAGCTGATGCAAATAGCAAAGAGGGTGAGGAAAAAAGTAACGTGGAAAGATGGACGGAAATGTGCAGAAATAAGACTTGTCACATTCCACTGAAAACCACTGATTTTTTATAACAAGATAAATCACATTGATAGCATTTACTGTATTTACTGTTGTTTCTGATCACTGTGCCAAGCTTCTTGTTATCATCAGCAAGATAATTGATGTAGGCTTCAGGGAATACGAGCAGCACACAGATAGCTGGGCCATATGTGGTAATTCCCAGGGAAGTGCAGTCCTCTCTTCACATTGGGTTTGTCACTTAAAGGCTGGAAACTAGAGGAGGAAAAAAGCCCAGAAACACAGCAGTAGAGATGAGCTGCCGCAAGCTGGTCCCATCTTAACTCTGCTCTTGATACGAAAGGTTTCTTAATCGTAATTAAAAAAACCCTGTTCAAAATGTGAAAACCCATAGAGGGTCTGAGCAACAGTTACTTGTCCCTTTGCAAGGTACAGGCATAAAGCCGAATTTTACAGCATTTCACTGCAATGTCTCCAGGCTTAATCTGGTAGTGAAATGCTTAAGCAAATAGTTACAAGAAAATGAGTTCTCAAGGCAGCTCCAATGTCACTCACATGTGCAAGATAAGGTTAGCAATTGCTCTCCTTTTTTAAGTGAAGACATTCTGCAGCTCAGATATGAGGTTGAATTGTGAATGTTTCAGCACAGGCCATAAGTACTTATTTTTACATGAAGACAAGGCACTGTTTTGAAAATACATGCCTTAAAAAAATGAGTCCCTTTCATATTTCTAGTCCTGCTTTTCCTGGTTGTGGGCACTTGCTGACAAGGAATGAAATCTGTCATTCTCTCTTTCCAGAAATAACCCTGTACACACACTTCTCTCTGCTCTTGACAACAGCACAGAAGAGTGCAGCCTTAAAACAAAATTTTCTACAGTGTGTCATGTTGCTGCTGAAATTTAATGATATTCAGGGCTAGGAGAAAAGAGCAGCTGCCCTCCAGGTGGTGTTCCATAAATGCTCCCCAGAACCTAGCAGGAAGCTGTATAAGTTCAATGCAGTGAAGCAAATTCAATCATTTACCCCTTTGTAAATGGAGCATAAGCAAAAAAAAAAAAAAGAGAAAATAAAAAAATTTTAAGGATCTTAATGCAACAACTGCATGTACCTAAAAACTCACAAGCACAATTTTTTGGTGGCATCGGTATATTTCAGATAAATTTAATAGGATCTTAGCGGCAACAATTCCACTTTGGAGTGCTGTGGAAAAAGTACAAGAAATTCCCATAAATATCTAATATTTGTTTCACTCAGAACTCAGCAATTAGTGGTTAAGAAGTTGTCTTCGTAATGTTTGTTTGTAAACATTAAACAGCATTTCAAGGAGTTAACTTTTTGTGACAAAGATAATTAGTTTAGTAGTATTTGAAGACTGTCGTGGTTTTTTCAGTTCAGGTTATTATTTTGTTATAGACTCTACCTACAAATTAGAGCTACAATAATAGATCTTTTGCGCCACAGTTCTCTTTATTATTAATTATGATGTAAGTGCCTAAGATTCACAAACTATCCTGCACAGGCAGTCACAATTTACAGCTGGCTTTATTAATGCATCATTCAAAATTATATGCAACCATCTTGTTACAGTAGTCTTCCTGGACTATTTACTAGATATAAGGGGATGACAGTATTTATACCTTAAAATGTTTTTGCAGGTTTGAACTTCACCTTGTAAACAACATGAAAGTGAATGTTTTTCCCCTAATTTGGTGAACATTTGGCCTGATCTTTTTTATCTTAAACAAGCATGAAATATATTAGAAAGTGATAAAAGACATTTTCTGTCCTCATGCAACTAAATAAAAATAATAAACAGCTTGGATTTGAAAATAGGAATTTGGCAAATGATTAATACATTGTCACGTGGCATTTTGAGGGGAAAAACTGTGGAGCTGAAATTCTGCGTACTGGAAATGTTCTGAATTTCACAGTGCATTTTCTGTTGGTAATCTTTAAAAAAGGGTTTCAAATTCATTGAATGTATATATGGAGAGGAAGCACCTGGATTAATTTGATATCAAATTAAAGATCCACTTTCAAAGAGCGCTTTTAGGAAGGAAGAAGGCCTGGTTTCATATCATGAAAGGCCATTCAAGGTCTCAAAACCAGGTTTTGGAATTTTTTGAGTGGCACTGCATTAAGATGGCAAACCACAAAATCTTTGTCCAGTTCCTGAAACTGTGTTTTCTTTATGGACTATTATGCTGTCAAAATTCTACTTTTATAAGGTGCCCAAGTATGAAATTATACAATAAAATTTCTAAAGAAGCCATAAATGTCTAAGGGATAAATAGTGATTGTTATTACAAAAGTGTGCATACCAGAGTATGTATTTAACCAATACACTCACTTTCCTCCACCAAATCGATAGTCATCTATTGTCACACTCCTTTTTTCATACTGCACTCTTTCGCAATAACATTATTAACTCTGCCAGCCAAATGACCAGCTGCCAAATCCAAACTATCACAGGGTGTGTGCAGACTGCCAAATTGTTGGTTGATGTCAGGTTCTTGCTCAGGCTCAGTCTTCCCCAGCAGATCCAGAGAGAGGACCCAGAAAGCTCAGCAAAGCAGGAAGGAGTGACCAGTTCAGATTAAGCTTCCCATTATCACCATCTCAAGCCAAGTGCCTTTGTAATTCATGTCCCCATTCAGCTTGAGTTACAAAGATGGTACAAGGTGGCAGTACTGGATGCTGTGACTTACCTGTGTATCCTAGAGCACACACATGCAGAGCAGTCACAGAGCTCCATCCTACACAATGACAGAGAAGCTGCAGAGACACAATGACAGAGAGATGTCAGAGACAGGGCCACTTTCATTAGCTCTTTTTCAGTAATGATCACCTAGTCTTGTAGTAACTTTACTGCACTTGATGGAGAGGGAGTTTAAACCCTTACTCTGAATTTCCTTATATATTTATTTTTTTTCCAATTTATTTCCTATTTGGATGTCAAGTACATATAAGCATATACTACTTTTGTGGGGTTGTTTTTAGGAATTACCTATTGCTAAGCACACAGAAAACACCAACTGATGTGTTATCCAGCCTATAATTGCTCCTGTAAATTCTGCGCCACAGGGTTTCCCTTACCTTTAAGGGGGAGAAAAGAGCTGTGTTTCTCAAAAGGATATTTCTAAGACTATCGCAGAAATCCCAAATTCACTAAATAGAAAATATCTCTCCAATTATCTGACAACACTAAAAACAAATTTTTGACCATTAAAGCTGTGAACTAGTAATTTTGAAGCAAAATATATGATCATTGGACCAAATACCCTTCTCTTACAAATTGTTTTCTTAGAAGATGAACAGCACTTACAAGAAGCAGAAATAAATATTTGATAGGATCTGTACCTCTTTGCTTATGAAATTAAGAAGCTATCATAACCTCACTGAAAAAAATCACTACTGTTCATTATCTGCTCCCCTAAATTTTCCATCTTTACTGCATAAAATTTGTAAATATGTCTATTTGAGCCTTCCCCTAGTAGGAAGAAGAAGATGTCAGAACTGTTTAATATAGCAAGTATGTAGTCTGAGCACAAAGCTATGAGCTGTGGCTCAGTCTGTGTAACTATATTAATTTCTGTGGAACAATTCTTAATTTAAAACATTTTTCAGGAAAATACGATGTTTTGAATGTTTTGAGGGTTTTTTTTCTGTGTTATCTAGGAAAACACATGCTCAAAATAGGGATAGACTGTGCTAGGGTTATAGGAAAGTAACTGTCCTTTGAAAATTGCTTTAAAACTCTGAAAGCTGAGCATGAAAAGTAGAATTGGTCAAGCAATAACATTTTCTGAAGCAAAAATGGGATAAATGTTAGCTTTTGAGGAACTTGTTTTTCAAGTTAGTAAACATTCCACTTATCTGCAATTTTTTAGTATTTGCTAACTTTTTTTGCTTATATGGCATTCTGATTGACTTGCATACTCTTTGAAGTCTCCGTGATGGTTGACTGACCTGTTTTTATACTCCTTGACTGCGTGACTAAAGCTGCAGTTGGACATCTGTGGGAAAAATATGCAGATTTTGTGTGTGTGTGATGTATCTTTTAATTGTTTAATAGATTTTAATTGAACATGCGTAATTTCCCATTTTTTCCCCCTCACACAAAATCATTCATTCTGCTACTCCCAGCACCAGTGCAGGATGTGGAGATGGTGTGTGAAAAGCAAGGGACTGTTTATGCCAACGTCTCTGTAAGCAGCTCTTTAAGCCAGTGTGCGGAGCTAAGTCTTTTGACCTTGTGCATCCTGTGCTAGCTGGCCTGGCCTTGCAGTCAAAGGGCCTGACCTTCCACATCTTGATGAGTCACAGGTATCTCCTTCACATGTGATCTGAAGGATACTTCTAATTCTAGTACCTGAAGCCTATTTGTTTCCCAATGGATTTCAACACTGAAGTTGTATTGATATAGCTCCTTTGTTCTTTTTCTTTTTCCCCCCATATCTGTCTACTTTCTTTCCTCCCACTGATTTGTTGACATTTGACAGTCTAAAGAGAATTATTAATTACTAATTACTACTCTATTTTCTTAGCTTTTACTTCAAATGTTTTCCTGTTCTACTCACTATTTATTAAAAAGTTGCATGAAGCCAAATGTATTTTACACTAAATAATAGTTCTGAATAATTGATATGTTAAAAACATGACACACAAAATTGCAAGCAAAGAAATGTTTTATCTTTTGCCTGAAATACAATTTCACTCCATCTTGTCTGTATTCCTCTGCTGATTTTAGAAATTACTCTTATGCAGCGTACACTCATTACTCTCAGATACATTTTCTGATATTCTCCTCCTAAGGGTGAGGTCATTCAGACTACAGATACTTGCTCCATGCGGTTTCTGTATTCCGGTGTCAAGACAAGTCAGAAGCAGAGAAAAATCTCATTATGGTTGGGAAGGGAACATTGCAAATATCTGTTTGCCTTTTGCACCATATTATTACATAATCCATTGCATCCTTTGTTGCACCTGGCAAATCAAAATGCCATTAAATAACCTTTGAATATGTCCTTTTCTTCCCATTCTATTTAAATTGAATTTATTGAGCAGGGCGCAGATAGTAGGCTGACAGGGAAGTATAAGAGTGGGTGAAATGCTAACCCCTGTGAAATCTGGCATAGACTCAGTTAAACAAACAAGAGCACAAGGAGGAATAAGTAGTTACAATATCCTGAGATCTCTGTGGATGTGTTCTGCTCTCATGAGATGTTACTGCAACCCACACAGTGATTAAGGACTTCTTAGTCTAAAATCTGAGGAGATGTTGAATGCCCTGTTCCTCCACCACCTTGCATAGGTGGGAGTTACTCCTGTGCCAGAGGCTGGATGAAGGGATCATCCCAGCCACTGTCCTGCCTGCCAGACCTTGGCTTTCTGTGCAGTCAATACATAGATAAAGAACAGATAAAGATGTGCAAATCCAGAGATTCAAGTATGTCTCTGCTTTTTAAAAACAACAAGTTCGTTTAAATTTTTGTACAGCAGTGGATCTCTGGGCCTCTTTTTTATGGAGGATAACATCCAATTATGTACTGTGCAGCTCATTTACAACATTAATGTAGAAAGAGCATGGACAGGAGCTTTTTCCCTTGTGACTTACAAGGCAAGTACCAAGGAGTTCCAGGTTGTCAGGCATAAGAAAATGTTTTTTTGGGTTTGTTTTTTTTTTTTGTTAATATGAAACCATGCCTTAATATGTAAACAAAACAAATCTCCAATATGGAATTTTCTTATTAAAGACATCAGTTAACAATTCAAGCATCTTCTCTCTGATATTAGAAAGAGTTTTTGAAGCCAGCATGACCTATATTTTTGATAGATAAGAGGTTTTGTACATACATCTAAGTATGTACTCAGTAAAGGCATTCCCATCCAAATTTAGTATTCTTCTATTAGCTGAGAGGGATTTTTTTTTACACCTGGGTTATAGATTCCTGAATTAGGGTTCATAATATGGAACTGTTTAGAAGCTTTTATTTATAGCAGCACTAACAGATGCTGCAATAGTGAACACTAGCCTCTAAGCTGTTTTCATTCTGGTATTCCAGTCATTCATACCAATTTTTATTATGAGCAATGTAATCTGTAGTGTCTTTGTCACATATGTTTTTCACGTGTCTGTGTCTTTTCTTGTAAGTAAAGCTCTGTAATGGAAAGCATTTTATCAGCCCTGGAGTAAAAGACATCAGGGGTGGGAGGGAAGGGATTTTATGTACACAACTTTTGTTGATAATGAGAGCTTCACTGTTACTCAATGTTTACTAAAGATAAGAATAAAATATATTTGTGGCATGAACTTCAGATAATATTTTACCTGCTCTTTGAGCAGGTAAGCAGAACAAACATTTTTGCTTTATCATTTTCAGTAGTGAACTCAGCAATAATTTCCAGAGAGAGAAAGAAAAGACCAACCTTGACTCTGCTTATACTATGCTAAGTGGTGTTATTTAAACAGGGGCAAAAGCAGGGTCAGGGCAGAGCCATACTTCCTCTGGGAATATTTGGAAAAAGACTGCACAAAGTGCCTCTGATGACAGTGATTGCTCCTTTTTATGTTCTTGACTTGCTTCGGAATGTGTGGGGAAGGAGTCTCACTGCTCCCTTTTTCTTGCCCATCCTCTTTCTGAATATGTTTCCTTAGAGTTGCCAAACCCTGACTCCTCTCTTTGCTCAGTTGCACTCTCAAATCGTCATAGAATCAAGAATAGTTTGGGTTGGAAGGAACCTTGCCATCTCATTCCAACCACCTGCCATGGGCAGGGACACTTGCCTCTAGGCTAGGTTGCTCCGAGCCCTGTCCAGCCTGGCCTTGAGCACTTGTGGGGCATCCACAACTTCTCTGGGCAACCTGTGCCAGTGCCTCACCACCTTCACTGTAAAGAGTTTCTTCCTAATATCCAGCCTAAATCTACCTTCTCTCAGTTTAATGCCGTTCTCCCCCATCCTATCCCTACATACCCTTGTAAAAAAAACCCTCTCCACCTTTCTTCTAGGCCCCATTTAGGCACTGGAAGGCTGCTTTAAGGTCTCACTGGAGATCTCCAAGCTGAATAACCTCAAGTCCTTTCTTTATTCTGTGCATTCATGGCAAACATACACCATATAAATACAAGCATTAGTCAGCCCTCTAGTTCCAGCATGATCTAAGACAGTCCTTTAAGAAATACTAGTCTTGAGTCACTGTTTTGCAGGGAATGACCTGACAGCTGTAAAACGCTCATCTCTCAGGTACCCTCACATAAGGGTGAGTATCAGGTATGAGAGCCTTTTTCCTGGGGAGGCAGAAAGGCTAATTTATCATTGCCCTAACAATATCAATGCTGACACAGAGTACTCATAAACTGGGCTTGGGGCACCCCAGATTGCTCTGAAGCCAGATTGCTGTTTGAGCTCTCCACAGCCCAAGATAACTGTGTTTTGTAAAGTCTAGCTTCTAAATTTAGTTTAGTCCTTACTGTAGCTCTTTGAAAATGTGGTAAAACTATCAGTGATGAATTTCTGTGACACTTTTAGTCTCTAGGGGCCTTACTTCTGTGTTAGCTGTAGAGCGTCTTCACCTGCATCCAGCTGAGATAGCTGCCAGGGCCTCAAGCTGGGCAGACTTGTTTACTCAAGCATTTACCTGATTACTCACATGACAGTGATAAGGAGTGTATTTGTTGGCAAACAGGTGTAACTCATCAATAATGGTAGCAGGAGGTCATTTGATGACATACTTGGACACACTGTGTGTTTGTTTAGTTTTAAAAGTACTCATCTGTCAGAGGAAGGACAGATAAAGATGCACACTGCATAAATCAGAGGGAAGTAATTTCAACACATCCTAAAAATCCAAAGGATGCTTTTCACTGCTCATACTGGCCATAGCAGCTAGTTACCTTCCGAGTTACTAGCTGTGTTGGCTTGGTCTGGAAATGGGCTTTGTTCTGCTGCTGGGATGTTAGTGAAGGTGTGGTTCCTTGCCCAGGGTATGGGATAGGGGGGATGCCTATCTGCTGTTGTGGCAGCACAGGCTGTGCCTAGAACCAGCAGAACTGAGATATGTGGGGGTAAAAGCCATGGCCTCTCAGGGATGGACAGTGCTTCAGGGCTGGGCTGGGTTTAAACCTGTGTTTTCTCAGAATCTATTGTGTGGGCAGATAGGTTAGATTGTTGTATGGGTATGAAAACAACAAATTAATTATGGATGGTGGTATCCCATCAGCTATTCCAGAATCATGGCTCTGCAATGACATGAATTTGATCTATGATGTAAACAGACTCTCCAGACCTTTACAACCTTTCCAGATAAGCTGCACTTGGTCTGCTTCCAAAACTCTTGTAGTGACGGAGTGGGCAAATCTTACTCCACAGGGCTGAGAGAAGTTATTAGATTTTTTGTTGCCATAGTATGAAATCCCACTCATTTTCCATGGCCAAAACATGTAACAGCTTTGTCATGTATGACATTTTTCTCGTGTATACTGGCACTCGAGTCCCACCCTGATTCTGTAGGCAGCTGCATATTTAGGATGCTCTTTCTGTTAAATGCCATTGAACACACCCTCTTCCACATCAGTTTTATACAAAACCTGTAAGATCCTGAAATATCCTTTGGAGACCAAGCCCATTGCTGGCATTTGCGGATATAAAGAGTCTATCACAATAGTAATATTTGTTTTAATCTTGCTTTTCTTTATAATAAACAAGTGAGCCCTTCAGATTGTATACTGGAGATTTTCTTATTTGCTTTTTTGTAAATGCATCATTATCCTTCTGAATGAATATGTATTATTGCGGGACTGTGATGAGGATAATGAGATACTAGCACTGATTTGTTTACAGTATATACATATGTGCACGTTTGTACATGCATATACGTAAAAGAAGGCTATGGAAACTTTTTTATATTAGGGCTGTTTAAAAGCAACAATGCAAAAATGATCAAGCAAAAAGCAACAAGCAAAAATAACCAAACAATTGAAAAGGGCATGTGTGTGCAAGACAAGAGACAATGAAAAATAAACACCAAGTTATATTTTTGCTCAGTATGTATTTTTGGCATGCCTCACTATGGTTTGTTATATTAATTGTTCTACAGTGGGGACTAGAGGAAATTATCTTAATGTGTGATTATCTTGGAAGGGTGAAAGTACATAAACCTTAAGGATGGCAAATCTATGTCAAGATACAGTCATGTTTAGTATACGATTTTAAAGATCTCATTTTAGTATTCCTTTCTTCTCAAATTCCCTGTCCCTTCCCCTTTCCCCTTTCCAATTGTATAGAAATGTAACCCTGCTTTATACCAAGTATATTAAATCTGCTTAGAAGAAAGTACTTTGGCAAGTTTTTCAGTAGGCGTACATTGAAATAGGTTATAATTAAAATATGCAATAACAAAATCTTGAATGAAATACTTCACTGTTTGTGCTGCCTTCTCTAAAAGGAAGACACCTTTTGCTTAGATAATCCGTTTTTAAAATTTAGGTTTTGAAAGAAACTGTCAAGCTTCCTATCAAACTTAAAAATTGCTGTGAAAAAGTTTTGACTGATTTTCATTTATGCCTTTTAAGTTTTTAACTGTGTATTTAAGAATCCCTCTTCAGGGTATGCAATTATATAAATATGCATACATATGTATGTACAGAGAAGGAGAGAGAAAGAAAGAGGGAGAAAGCGTCAGTAACCGATCCCGTTCAGATTTGTCAGGAAAATTACATTCTTTTTTTTTATTTGTGAAGCCCATAATGTGTTCAGAATAATTAGCAGAGCTCCAGTAAGCAATTCACCATTGAATCAAGGATGTGGTATACCAGGGTCTCTTTTTTCCCAAAGGGGAGGGGTCACAAACTCGCTGCCATTTGTTCACTCAGTTGGGAAGGAAACTGTTGTGGTTTAAGGCCCTCAAGCAGTTCGCTCACTCACTCCCCCCTCTTTCTTCCCCCAGTCCCAGGGGGATGGGGAGAAGAATTGAAAGAATGCAAATCCCACAGGTTGAGATAAGAACAGTTTAGTAACTCAGGTATAACACAAATCACTACTGTGACCACCAATAATAATAATGACAAGAGAAATACAAGGGAAAAGAATACAATCACTCACCACCTATATACCCAGCTGGACCCAGCAGTGCACCCCCACCCCTTCTGGGTCTCTGCACTCCAATTTTATATCCTGGGCATGATGTGCTGTGGTATGGAATACCTCTTTGGTGAGTTTGGGTCAGGTGCCCTGTTTCTG
>JASSUY010023095.1:0-18962 GCA_032466535.1 Forpus xanthops
AAAATCCAAAACACAGTGCTGCACCAGCTACTACTTAAAGGAGAAAAACGACTGCTGCTGCTGAACCCATGACACAGTAGTATGTCATGCCTCCCTCAATCAGTTCATATATGCACTTGTATGCATTATGTGTTCTTGAAAGTAAGAGTCATGCAAAGGAGCCATATTTCTTATTCACCTCCTTTAGTAACCTATAAGCAAGCAATTCAATCAATTTTCAGTCTCGTGTGCAGAGTTTTATGGTGTATATGCTGATGCAAAATCAAAGGATTCAGGCAATGATGACTTTTCTGTTATGTTCCCATGCTTCAGAATCATTTGTGCGGTGCTTTCTGTTAGAACAGTACAGTTCTGTGGGTCTTGCCTTTTAAATACACTGTTTCAAAACAGGTTTTTGGAAATAACTGTTGTGGCAGCAGGATGCCAAGTGGTGTGTGGGCTGTGTGAAAGTGGCTTAGAGATGTGAAACTCCAGCATCGTGGCTTGTAGGGATTGTTGGATACAAAGCAAGTAATGCAATAAAAGCTACAAAGTGAAGGCAGTCAGTTGCTCACTTTTATGGTGTAGAAAATAAACAATTGTTCCCCTGAGCCTTTCAACCATTATGTTTGTGCAGAACAGGGAAGATGAGACATGATGCTCAGCAACTGTATGCAATATTGTATATTTGAAAACCTCAAAACTAGAGGCAGGTTTTTATTACCAAATCAGAAAGTTGGTACACACTGAGGAGCTACTTGGTCATATGGTTTTGCTGTCTGGTTGTGGCTAGTGTTGCTTTAAGAGAAGGTATAATAATTATTATTGAAGCCAACAGTCTACGTGGAAGCTATGGTGCAGTATCTCTTTCCTGGTGTTTAACTAAAGCAACTAGAAATGGAAGAATTAGCCTAAAAAAAAATGGGTATTGGCTATATGTGGCATATAAAACCTAAAACTCCAAAAGCAATATCATAGTTAAGTTCCAGTGAACTGTTCTTTCTGGAGTTTTGTTGTGCTTTATTGATTATTCTTTTTCTTCCCTTTGAAACTAATGTAGTTAACCAAATCCAATGAAAACCAGTTAAAAGATTCTTGCTGATGTTACTGGATATTGGAGGAGTTCTTTAGGCCTGTATCTGGCTTTAGATTCAGAAGGTTGCAAAATTAAATGTTAAAATATAAAAATATATGTATAAGTATGTATTAAAATGCATATACACTTATGCATAAACATATACATGTACATATACACATGCATATATACATTTCCTTAAGAAATTTCTGAAACAATTGTGTAGAATAAATGATGTTTGCAGAACGATGGTTTTAGTAGCAGCCATTTGTTATGCTTTAATTGCTACCCTCTTCATGAACAAACTGGTGTATTTCTTGCCAGCTAAACTCATGCCACACCACATGTAGTACCAGTTTCATATCTATCTGGGCCACACATGTTCAGACAATACCTTGAAAGTATTGTAGAGCCTTGTAACACACTGTTTTCCTCCTTTATCTTTGATTAAATAAAACAAAACAAGGGCAGTTAAGAATTGCAATGTATTAGAGGTATTTTGTTCTTTTTCTAACTCACCCTTTCTAAATAGTTTTACATATTTGCTTTGTTCCTTGTAAATTGTCAATGCCATGTACATAGTTTTGTGTATATCTGTGGATACTGCATAGATGTTGTGTACGTGTATGCATGTAGGAGTTTTGGTTACAGATATTGATTTTATGTGCCTCCTGTTCATTCTCTAGAAATTGAAAAGTAATTTTAAGTTAAGCAGTTAGAGTTATGTATATAGTAGACTATTACTCTTTAGTAGAGATCTAAAAATTAGCATACATGAATGCTATAAATATTGGCTGTATTTTTAAATGAATAGACATGGCACTCCTTCCCACATCCAAAGCTGCCACGCTATATTTGGAAGAAAAACTGATACCTTGATGAAGTACACACATGCATCTTTTTTGCTGAGTTACCTCCTTATTCAGCAAAGACTGTATTCTCTCCACTTTCCATTCCAATGAAACTGTAGGGAAAAACTCCTATACTTTTGAAATACATCAGGTGTGTTCTCATTATTAGTATGTTGTAATGGAACCAGCAGATATTCCTATCAAAATCATTTCATCTCAGTTAGCCATTCTTGTAGAAATGCTAAAAGTACATGTGAGTATAATTTGATATATCAGAGCATAGCAGCACATTGAAATACTTTGGTCACAAGCAGTCTGAAAAGTTTAAACTTCAGGTGTTTTTTCTCTCTAAAGAGTTAGAAACTCCAGCCTTGAGTCCCAAACTACCAGTACAATTTGTAATGTGAAACTACAACAGACCTCAGGATATAATCTGATTATTCAAATATTGCACGTAAGAGTGACTATTAAATTGAAGCTCCAGGTTACTAAGTTTTAAAATTAACTTTTTGCTTTTTTTTTTCCTGACTGAATAATGCTGCTTTTTATTGAGTAGTTTGCATGGCTGTAGCAAGGCAGTGATATCTATGTACAGATGATATGTACAGAATATCACTTATGTTTTACGTTATCCAGGACACCACGACATGACTTTTTGGTGTCTTACTAAGTGCAGGGGAGTGAACAAAAGGACCCTGTAAAACATGCTAAATGTACAAAGGAGCATCTGGGTGAAGAGGGATAAATACCTTACTGCAAAGTGGCCATAATGTCAGATCCCAAATACACAGGCTTGTGTTCAGGTGATTTAGTGCCTTTAAAATAGCTCCTTTACTGCCTTCTGAATTTTTCTGTTACTTGGATTAGGAACATAGAAACTGAAGATACCACTGACTTCTCTGAGTCAAATCTTTTGCTTGATCCAAGCAATGCGAGGTTTTCCGACACGACTAATATGCTCAGTGCAAAGCCCATGCTTCATTCTTTTGTTTTCCATAAAGTTTTTGTATATTTTTCTTCCATTTGTAACTTGGCCACTTGAAATGTCACTTTCTTTAAAAGTGAAATCAGACATTCTCAACAACTGTACTGGCTGCAGAACTTGACCCACAAGAATAAAATACTATGAGATTTTCTAGTAACACAGCAAATTGACAGAGTTGCAGAAGCAATTAAACTGAAACTTTTTTCATCACTTTGCAAGGATGTCCTATACTTAGGATGAGCTACTATTGGCCTTTTATTTTTTTTTTTTAATAGAAGCTTCTTAGTTCTCTATTCTGCTCATTCTCCCAATCTCTGCTCTTATGTGTGGTGAGAAATCCCAACAGATTGGAAATCATCACTGGGAAGCTGGTCCAATATTAGTGGCTGTTTCTTCAAAAATGTAGAAATGAGAAACTAAACTTTTTAATATTTTTATGACTTGTGGCAATTTTTCCAATTACCTGAGACATCTATAACGTGGGATAGCATTGGGAAAAATATAAAAGACTTGAGGGTGTGAAAATAGTGTAAGCCGGTACAATTTTATGGTAGCCTCCCAGCAGCCAGTGTCAAAGCTGTGAGTGAAGACACTTGACTGTCGGATACCACAGTACTTCTGTTCCCATTAACTGTTGGGCACAAGACGCGTATCTTTTGACTTTCGCCGTACATCGAGCAGTTACTGTATTCAGCAGAAAACATAGCCTGGATGGAAGACTTGAATGAGCTTAATTGCTCCCTATGATGAGTAAGGAGGTGGTATGGTACTTTCATATTGCAGCTGTTACAGACAACAAGAACAATTGTATTGGCACTGAAGTTTTTATTCAAGAAGCCAGTAGGCTTCTCTGGTGGGGTGACAGAGGCCACTAGTAGTTTCACTGGTGGATGTTATGTAATAAATTGCATTCAAGATGCAGACATCTCACAAACACATTGTCGTTTTTGTTTCCTCTTTTACCACTGCACATAGTTCCTGGTCAGTCTGATTGCTGCCTGCCATTTGCCTTCATTTCTATTTCACCTTTTCTCTCTTGCCCCCTTTCCCTGCTTCCTTTTTGATTTCATCATTCCTGTGTCCTGCAGGAAAATAAGCAGTTGCCATCATAACAATATCAGTATTATTAGAGAGAGATTTATTTGATCTTTTTCCAATAAAGTCATCACAGGAAATTTGTAATTTGTCCTGAGAGAGTGTTCCATAAATCTTACTACTTTCATAAATGTCAACTTGGCTTTTCACAGGGTTGCTTGGGAAGAAATTATTGGATGCATTTAGAATGCTTCGACTATAAATGCAGGGTATCTGAAAGGGCAGTGATATTCAGAGAAGCAAATATGACAAGTGGATGGTGAAAATTGTAGTTATTCTCAAGGCATGTTGAGTTTTCATATTTTAGAATAATCAGAACACTTTTTTCTCATTCATAAAGATATTTGAATGCTGGAGAGGGACTCTTCACTAGCATCTGTAACAATAGGACAAAAGATATTTGGTCTAAACTAAAACAGGGGAAGTTCAGGTTAGATATAAGGAAGAAGTTCTTTATTGTGAGTGTGGTGAGGCACTGGCAGAGGTTACCCAAAGTGGTGACTGTTTCATCCCTGGAAGTGTTTAAGGCCAGGCTGGACAGAGCCTTGGGCAACATGGTCTAGTGTGAGTTGTCCTGGGGGGATTGGAATGAGATGGTTCTTTCCAACCCAAAACATTCTATGATTCTGTGATTTGTTGAAGCAATATAATGTATTTGGAGAGGTACAAGACAGTCTGTTGCTTTGATTCTTATTCATTATACCCATACTGTCCATCCTTGTGGCTACATAAAATGAGAGAATTCTTTTTCCAAAATTACTTCCACTGTATGCATATTAGGCCCTACACAAACTGAACAGAAACAGGGATATGATGGAATTAATATTATAAATTATTCCTTTTCCTTTTACTTGTTTTATAGGAAGCTGATCTACTTAACTGTTTATTGTTCCATTTCTCACATGAATAGTGCAACTTTTTTCAATATCTTTATTCACTTTGAAGAGCTTCCTAGTTTTTCCACATTGAAGCAGCAAAATAACATCACATGAAGTCTGGGTTCTACATGAAAAGTTTCTGTGGAACCTGAAAAAGATTTCACTTCTCTTCTGCAGTCTCTATACAGACAACATAGGCACTTTTTTCTTTTGTCAGTCTTACTGTCTGTCCTGGGTTCAGCAGTAGCAGTCATTTTTTCTCCTTCTTAGTAGCTGGTGCAGTGCTGTGTTTTTGACATTCAGCCTGGGAACAGCATTGCTAACACCGATATTTTCAGTTGCTGCTCAGTAATGTTTACTCTGAACAAGGACTTTCTGAGCCTCATGCTCTGCCAGCGAGGAGGGGAAGCTGGGAGGAAGCAGAGACAGGACACCTGACCCAGAATAACCAAAGAGGTATTCCATACTACAGCACATCATACCCACTATATAAACTGGGGGCAGTCAGCCGGAAGGGTTAGATCACTGCTTGGGTCAGGCTGGGTATCGATCAGCAGGTGGTGAGCAGTTGTATTCTCTTCCCTTGTTATTTTCCTTGTCATTATTATTGGTGGTAGCAGCAGTGGTTTGTGTTATACCTTAGTTACTGGACTGTTCTTATCTCAGCCCGTGGGAGTTACATTCTTTTTATTCTCCTCCTCATCCCTCTGGGAGAGAGGGGAAGGAAGGGGGGAAAGTGAGCGAGCGGCTGCGTGGTTCTGAGTTATGGTTGGGTTTAAACCGCGACACTGGCCTTCTGCAATTTTTGAAGTTGTGCCGGCTCCCTCTGGTGGCCAATCACTGCTGTCCAGTCTAGAAATGCTTTTAGTACTAAGGAGGTAGAACGTAGGAATTTGATAGAGAGATTCTTATATTTGGCTTTTTATTTATGTGGGTTATCGTTATCAATGTAATTTTGGATAAGCATAGAGATAAAATAAAATTAAGTCTTAAATATAAATATACATAAAATATAAATTTATTTTATTTGCCATTGCCTTTGCTATTTTGTGATATTCTATCAGTCTCTAAGTGAGAACTTCTATTTCTTTCTAAAATATTTTGGTATCTTAGTTGTTAACCAGTAAACCAAGCATGGTTTCTTCCTTTCAAAGACTGCAAGACCAGAAAAGTTCTTTTTAGCCGTCTTTATCATCAGGCACTGATATCAGGACTGAAAAGGAAACAACCATTTTGCCACTGTTTCACGTTAACATCTTTCCAGATGCTGTACTTGCTTCTTTTACATTTTTTATTATGCTTTGCAAACAAGGAAATTTTATTGCATTTAGTCATTTAGGCTTCATAATGCAGATTGGAGCTTTCATCTTATCCTTTCCCTGGTAGCTGTGTGAACCACATACATACTTTTTTCTTCTTTGCTGCTTGGGGTGGCCTGTGAGTGGGAATGAGGATGACCCCTTGCTTGTTCACAAGCTGTGCACAGATAAGACAGGCTTTGTAAAGCAGAGCATGGCAGCATTGACCATGTACCAGGATAAAGACATCAAGGCATTTTGAATGCTGTCATACATACAAGGCATTTCCTAATATTTTGTCGTTTGTATCTTAAGTTAGGTAAATTTGAACAACAGAGTTCAGATGTGAACTGTGAACCACTTCTTTTGTTATCTTTTTAGGCTAATATAGTGTCTATTAACATCAGTGGTAGCCATGGTCTTCATTAGATGTAAATAACATTCTTACTTAGCTGATATTCAGAACAGAAAAGATAAAAGATTGCCTCCCTTCATGTTTTTAGAATTACAAAATAAGTTTTTCACCACAGTTTGCTTTCACTCTTTCTATGTAGTAGGATAAAAGTCAGCAATGTTTCAGACTTTCTACCATACTGTTTTCTGTCCATGTATACTTTCTTAGTATCTATAAATGCTGTGTTGGCAATTGTAAGGGAAAAGAAATCTAGTATTAACAGCAAGAAATATATGTTATTCCAAAAAAATGCCGGGAGTCCAACATCCAGGAAAAGCAATTTAACCTAGATAAAAATATTTTGTGGTTGCTTTTTCTTTAAAAAAAATCTGTAAAACTGATGATGTAACTCCAGTGTCCTATTAAGTGTAACTCCACTGTCCTACTAAACATATGCTTCTGCTGCCTTTACTGTAACCAGCACAGTTGGTGAAGGGAAGTCTGTAGTAGTGTACTGCTGGGATGCTTAGCCTGCCACGGGAGGGGATGAGGGGAGCAGACTCAAGGACATGACACAGCTGTTAGTGGGTGACTGCATTCAGGAACTGCACTGACTTCAGCTCTTTCAGAGCAATACAAAATTCATGACATTTTCCACAGTGGTTACCTGCCACCCAGGATCAGCAACCCTAAACCTACAAGTTGGCACTGCGCTGCACAATGCATGTCTACACTTTTCAGAGTATGAGGACTATCTTTGCAATTATAACCATCTTTCCTTCTTTCTGTTATCTAGGAAAGCAAAAGGTGGGGGGGGGGGGAAGTAGGGCTTGGGAAGAAAAACACCAATTGCTTCTTTTTGTGATTATCTAGTAAAAGGCATACAACTCTTAATTTGTTACCTTATCACGAGTGATCTGAAAGTACATTTTACTTTTGATCTTCACCTTGCCTTAAAACAAAAGAGGCAATGACTCTATGTGGCAAAAGATCATCTTTTGTGACATTCGTCAGCATGTCCTATACCCACATGAAGTCTGATCTGCATGTCAAAATCATTCAGGTAACTTTTGCTGGTTTCAGCAGCTTCTGGATAGATGCCAGACTTCCTTAGTGAGTTTTACGTTTTCACAATGACAGATCTCCTGGCATTTAAATATCTGTTTTATATGAAGTTGATCTACTTAACTGTTTATTTACTTCACTATTCAAAAGGTTCAAAGACACTGACTGTGAACTCCAGAAAACTACTCAGCTAGGGACCACCTCTAATTCCATTTGTAGCTCTAAGTCCACAAAATCTCAGCTCATTGAAAGATGTGCTAGTTTGCCACAGCCAAGATATAGGAATCTAAAGATGGTCCAGAGACCTTAATCAGATCAAAAGCGAACATTTCCGGTAAATGTTAAAGACTCTCCTGCATGCTAGCAGATTTGTGTTGTTCGAATTCACAGTCCAGGTAGAATGGGCATGTCTTCTTTGGCAGTCTAATAAAAAAATAATTCTTGGTGGAGATTTAAAAAACTGTATACAGTTTGTGCAGAAAGAAAACTCCCCTCTTATCTGTACTATATATAAACCTTTCTTAAGGAAACTCTGTGTGTGGCTGCAGTTCTTCACTCTGTGAACAGAGATGTAGAAAGAAGAAAGCTGGGGAAGTCACATCAAAAACATCAGCAGCAGTAGGAGAACTGAGACAGTTTTGAAGGTAGTTTCATCCACACATTTCTTTTTAAATTGCTTTGGTCTTTTGAAAAGTCCATGTTACACACTGAAAAGCTGGAAGACAGAGCACTTGAAGTACTGCATGAATTCAGCAGCTGTACTGGAGCTAAAATACATAAGCAAGGGATTTTTTGTGTGGACGTTATTAAGGAAGAACACAAAAAAAGTGAATGTGGATATATTTTTATTAGAATATTAAGTTTGGTCTTTTATTCTGTGTTGTGAAAAGTTATTTTCCTGACACTGACATTCTGATTGGTTGGGAATGTGGGCTGTTTGGGGATATCAGTGCAGGGGTTAGAAAGGAATTTAAATGCTATTCTCTGCTAGTCCAATAGTATTTTCCCAGTATTGTAACAGCATCAGTTGGTCACTGTAACTTGCACGGGGACAAGCACTCATGACTGCTGCACAGCCTCTGGAGTGGCATGAGAGAATGCTTGGTTAAGCAGCTTGGTTGATGTTATTTCTGAGGAGGGACTGACTTGCTGTGTGGCAGCTCCAGACTTACATGATTTACCAAAAATAATTGCTGTCAGAGCGTTTTATTGCTTGTTTGCTCAGCCTTGTATTATATCCAGGACTTCATCCTTCCCTGAATTAACATTGTATGATGGGAAGGAAAAGGTGCTGCCTAATAGATAGCGCAGTGTTTATTGCAGGGAAAGGAGAGGCAAAAATGAGAGCTAGCCCTTCTACCCACAGTTTTCTATTGTTTTATGAGTGTTTAATAGAAAATTGCAGAATTGGTCCTTTGAGCAGGGACTGGGCCTGTAACTGCTACAGGATGGTGTTTATTCTGTATTCTCTTTCTCCCTCTGTATTTTGAAGATGTAGCACCATGCAGAAAGCAGTCAACTGTGTAAGTGCAGTCAATAGCATGTAGTTAGGGCACCCTTAGGAGAAGGAGGCATCTGACAAGCATATCAGTCAGTTCCAAGAACGTAGGAGACAACCACCAAATTTCTGACATGCAATAAGACAAAGGTGGGAGAGAAGGCTGAAGGAATGCGTACAATTCAGTGATGGTGGTCTCTGGCATATTCATAGAAGAGAGGTTTTGGCACTGACAACACTGAAGGTTCAAAAGCTCTGTAGTTCTGACAGTCAGCCAGGTTTCAGGACTTGGTTTTGGCCAGATTGTCCTGGGTTCTACTAATACACCATAAACAACTGTTCTGTCTGGTATATAAACCTTTTTCAACTTTTTCTGTCTGTGCCTATCCTCTGCTTCCATCCTGAAAGAAATGGGAAACACTTGGACAGGGCAGAAGAACAGTAAGAATCCAGGTAGTTGTAAAGGAATGTAATAAAAGCTCTCATATTACAACAGCTGTATGCCCACTGTAGGCAGACAAATTTTATCAATGGTATGCCTGAGGTATTATTTTAAACAATGGACTTGCAGTAATGCCAATAAAAGCCCCAAAGGCAAACAATACTTTGTCAGGATTCATCCTAGTAGCGTGACAGTGCGCATCTTAAAGAAATTAATAATTATTATTGAAAATCTTTTTCTCCTCTACATGGATGTGAAAGCATTCTTGCATCACCTGCAAAAAAGTATTGTTTTCAAATGGCAAGCGCTGGCTGAGAGAACATAACTATTCAACATATTCTTAGGTCATTGTAGGACTAATAAATCACAACTGGTGGGTCATGTGGATTTCTTACAGAGTCACAACCTTTTCACTTCATATAAATCCTCCAACGACAGGGATCGTGGCCAAAGCCAGAGGCAGCATAAGAGCCAGACTTGGCAAGCAAAAGTTATAGCAGATTCTATTATTTCTTTAAGAAATAAATGAATAAGCCAACAAAACAATTCATTAGGTCACAGGAGAGCAGGTCCTGCAGAAGCTACCACCTGTCGGCAGATGTCTTGTCTCCCAAGTTAGAAGTTGTGGTGTATGTGCAAGATCAGCATTTGGTAAACTAGTCTGTAGACCACTTCATTCTATGTCAGCAATTAGATCACTTGATTAGCACAACTAATTCAGCAGAAGTACTTAAAACGATTAAGAAAACACTTAGAGGAGCTTTAGATTGGGAGAGAAAACCAAAACAAGGTAAAATGGTGGCGTTATGTATGTGGCTTTGAGATAATACTAAAGATGTGCTGGCTTGCAAGGGGCAGTCTGTGGAGCATGCTCAGTGTTGAAACCAAATAAATTGCATAAAGAGAGTAATCCTGAAGGGAACAGATTCTTTCCTTCAGAGAACAAATAGAAGGTAAGGACATAACATAGTTTCTGAAGTATAAACCAGTTTTCTAATGAAGAAATAAAACCAAAGATCTGACAACACTTCAGGCTGATGTATAAATCTGTCAGACTGCTCACAGCTTATACAAGGGGCAGCAGCATGAGCTAGCAAGAAAAAGAAGCCCTTCTGGAAAAAAAGTACTTTCCTGGATATGCTCAACCACCTGATGAATCTGGGAGGACCAAGGAGGAATATTGCCAGCTAATAGTGGTGTGGCCTCCTGCATGTGAGGAAAGGATTTGTAAGCCTGGATATCAAAGTCTTGTTTTGCAGTTACAGCCTTTTCTTGTACCTTGTTTGGCTGGGGTGGGATTGACTATGGGATCTTCTCCTTGGACTCATGTTGAAAATGTTTTAGAGCAAGGAATGGGATGTTTTCATTAGCTCAAGGTCTTTGAAAGCTTTAGTGTTTTTTTTTCTCTCAGTAACCCAGGACTTGTCAAAGAGTTTTGTGTCAAGCTGTGTTGAGGAGGTGATGAAAGGTGCATTGTACAGAAGGTTGTGGAGAGGTGCCATTTTCCTACTAGATGAAGTATGGGAGAGAACATCCATTTGCCCCAGGAAGACACGGAGTGAGAGTCTGCACTCCTCATGACTGGCATGGTGTTCCTACCATTTTCCAAGCACTTAGACGAAGCATAGCTCCAAGATAGGCAGAAACGTGAAGGGTCCAGATTATAGGAGAATAATCGTGTTCATTACAGTTAGTCATTCAGGATGATTCTTTGGTCAGAATTAGTGGCTATAATTTTAGATTTGTGAAGATAATTAAAACTGCAGCCTAGATAGGTTCCCTTGTCTTCTTGCTCTGGCAAAATGAGATTTGCAGTATTAATTTGCTCTAAATGTGCTAAATGTGCTTTCTGTTTTGCACAGCTGGGCAGTTCCTGGATAGCTGAAGGTACTGAGTCCTCACTGCAGTACATGCAAAATGTAAAGAGACGGCTGGGTAACAGGAAGCCTGTTAGGTCTTGTTGCTCTGTTCTTTCCAGTAATACTACATGCAAACTTTAGAGAGACTAGCATGCAGTGCATAATTCCACCCTGGAAGGAACAGCAAGGAATACTTCCTTGTATATAACTTTAAATGTCTTAGTTAATGTTTCACAGAAAGAGAGCAAAGAAATTAAGTAAGACTAAATTGAACTAGGAAGAACTTTTTCATGTTCTGTTATTAAAATGGAAAAAATTAAAAATCATCCTTTCTGGAAACTGGTAAAATTATATGGTAATTTACCATTCATTATTAGGCTCAGAACAACTTGTATTGTAATAAACTTCATAAAGTAGTCCTACTGGAATTCTGCCACTGTTTTAATTAACAAACTCATCATATATTTTGGTCATTTATGTCTGTTTCATGATTCAGGAAAAATAGGCTTCATCTCAAGCTGCATAACTGATGGTTGCTCTGGATGATGATTTGTAGTTAAATCAATGAGCAGGTAGCTTCAGTCTGTTATTGCTGTAAATCAGATTATTTCAGCTTGCACTCCTCTTGCTCTTGATATCTGTGTCTAGGATGAGGTTTTGGTGTGTTTTTTTTTTTTCCTCCAAAATAATTTCAAAAAGATAGGTTCAGAGGAGGGCAGGAAATAATAACTCAACTGTTCACAATTGCAAAGAAGTATTGGTGTTAAACCTAACAGAGTAATTCATGTTCATTTAAGCTGAGTAATAACTGGCATTTGCAAAATCATAGAATCATAGAATAGTTAGGGTTGGAAAGGACCTTAAGATCATCTAGTTCCAACCCCCCTGCCATGGGCAGGGACACCTCCCACTAAATCAGGGCAAGAATTCTTAAACATGCTTATACAACTCTTCATTCACTACTATGAGTTTATAAAATATATCCTACTCTTAGGCTGTGACATTTACTGACAGAGGTTACTCAAAATCTGCAATATTAGGAAGATTTTTTTTTTATGTTCCTATGGCTTTCAAGAAACTTATAACAGTTGTATATAAACACGGTAGTGCTTACACAGTGTTAAAAGCTAAGAAATAATTTCAAATAAATACCTCAGTTCTATTCTAATATGAAGATAAAATTTAGATTCCTATGAAGATAGAGTTAAGCTCATGAAGTAAGGAGATGCAAAACAGAGCTGTGATCTTGTAGAAGACTCAATCAGGACAAACAGCCTTACAAACACAAGCATGTGGACCTCTGAAAGTTTCAAAGGTGTGGCAGCTTCTTGCAGGCTTGAACTGTCCCATTTCATTCACTGCAATTTAAAGCTACTGTAGCTGGCTAAGGCTAGACGAAAGGTTAGTGTTTCTTAAATTATAACATCTCCGGAATCTGAGACCAACAATAAAATGCAGGCTGCTAAGACATGGAGGATCAGGCTGCAAGAGGTTTCTTAGATAATTTCCATTTTCATCTGTCAAGTTCCTTCTGCTGCTTCTACTTCCTCATTCACTTCACCAGCTTTTACAGGCACACAGGCTTTTCTGTTGGAATGGTTAAAACAAACTCCAAAGTTTACCTTTCCTGAAGCAAGCTAGTATAATGTGTGGACGTACGGCATTAGGCTGTATCAATTTGGTTTGCATCTGTGTTCAAAAATAGTGTGGGGATGCAATGGCAGGTAGAAAATAGGCACATTGACTAGTACAACCTGCAAAGGAAAAACAGTTTCCTTGGATGTGCAAGACAAAAAAAAAAAAAAAGCCATTAATGCTATGCATGTTCCTAGGCAAATTGAGCATGGTTTGTTTGTTTGTTTTATTGGAGCTAAAGGGTTATTGAAGTAGCGAATACAGGGAGAAGATGGTTTCCCCAGCAACTGTGCCTCTAGAAAAAGGCTTTGGCTTGTTTTCTTGCTAGTGAGTTTTACAGCATGTAACTAAATGATATCTCTGGCAGGAAACAGATATCAAGCCTAGTGATCTCCAGAGTGGGTCCTGTTGGCCTTGACAGCTGTGGGAGTTCAGGATGCAAAGCCAGGAGTCCTGCTGGAAGCAATGATTCCAGCTCAGCTCAGGTTGATGCAAGCTGGCTCGCTGAGCCAAAGAGTATGATCCAGGAGGACCAATTTTCCAGTTCCCTTGAACCTCAGAGATCACATCCCTTGGTGCTCAAGGCTCAGTGTTGTCTACAAAGACCTATGGTCAGAATTTAAGGGGAAGGAAATGCAATCCCAAATGTACTGCATTTTTTCTGTAGCACTGTAAGTCAGTTTTAGTAGCTTGTTGTAATTAAGTAAAACTGTATTAACAGTAGCACTGTGATACAGTCTAAGAGATAGAAATCCTAAAGCATTTGCATTTTGAGTTAAGTATTTGGGACACACATGGCTGTACACTGAAATACTGAATATCTATTCAGCCAAAGAGAGAGAGAATTTGGGATTATTTAAATAAGGAATATATTAACTTCTCCTACTTTTATTCACCCAGGCTATTGATTTAATTGCCCAGGTGGAGTTCTCTGACTTTGAAGATTTGGTTTTTTTCTAGATTAAAATGTTAAGCTAGAATGAAACAAACTACAGTCTCTGTAACTGTAAATTGGGGGCAGGCTATTGCAAACAGATTGCAGGTCTGTTGTGCTACTTGGCTAGTCTGGTGAGTGACTGTATTTTCAAAGGTTGTCACTTTAGATACATGGAGTTGGTAGGGACTGTTAGTAATAGCAAATAAATCTTCAGTCTATTAAGGTAGCTCTAAAGAATGTAGTTCTAAATGCAGCTTGATCAATGTATTTTTAATCCCTAGGCTCAGGCATTGTTTTCTATTTCGTTTCTAGATGATGAGTGAGTCAGGAGTTTATGAGTAAGGGTTAAAGGGGAGCTCAGCAAGGGAAAAGTACCTGAATTGTGATAAATGCAGTTCGCTATCACAGAAAACCACTTCAAATATCTCAAAGGTTCAGTATTTCATCTATGTGCACATATTTAAGACAAGGCATCTAGTTGCCATTTTATGCATTTGGGTGGATGACAGTTATGTCACAAACCCTACAAGGGCCATACCCTTCTGAGATAACAGCTAGAGGCTAAAATAGCAAAATATATCTGATCATCAAACCTCACACTAGTGACTTGACTAAGTCAACCAAATAGATGAACACAGAGTTGTCACTTAGTTTGGATAAGACCTCTATCTGGTGCCCTCCTAGTCCCAAATATACATTTTTGGGGGAGTGTTTTAATTATTTATTTTAGAGTTAGCAGCGAATTGTATTTGCAGAGCTGCAAGGTTGTTTTTAAGGGCTGGTGGCCTTTCCACTCCTTGACTTATTGTTAAAATGTGAGGTGGCAAGGTTTTGTTTCTCAAAGATAGTTTATCACTCCCTGTAGATGGTAATTTCTGAACATCTTGCTGAAGCTAGTGCATATAAACCAAAAGCACATTCGAAATACTGGACCCATATGAGAAATGTATTCTGTTCTGCTTCTTTTGAAAAACATTTGCTGCCCTGCATAATCAAGAAGACAGCAGAGCAGAAAGAAATGGTGGGATTGAGTTCACTAGTTCCCAACGGTATCAACCTTATTGCATCAGTCAGTGAAGACAGATTTGTCCTCTGAATCTTTAACACATCAGGGTATATACAGTTAACCCTTCTCATAGTCTTCCTTTGTGTCAAAACAAATCAAAGGCTTTGTCAAGACAGAGATCTAATTTCAAAATGTCAGTCTATGCCAAGGAGTAAAAATAGCTTGTAAAATTAATATCTGTTAATTTGTGGAATTCAGGGCTCTGATTATATAAAGTTCAGGTTGTTTAAATGTTGCTTGATTTTCTTGGAATAAACAGCTGTGTCTCTGAAAACCTTTATTGTATAAGGTAAACTGTAGTTAAAGGTATTGTGTATATTCTTTTTTTGCTTTTCAGTTAAGTACACATCAAGAATGTCATCCTTTGCCTTTACTGGTTTTTGTTTGTTATAGACTTACCATGATTATTGACATTTTAGGGCTCTGAATCTCAAAGCATGGCCTTTGTTAGCTGTGTAGTTCAGTTAAGATCTAAATCGTAGATTTTCTGTCTGCTGTTGATGTTTTAACGGAGTTAGTCATGTATGCATGACTGAACCCATCTCTTTTCAGGTTAAATGCAACTAATATCACATCAAGGAACTGATTAATATCCTTACTGGGTGGGGGAAATGAGGAATTCAGCTCTTTAATAGAATTATCTGCAGTACACTGAAATTCAAGATAATCCCTTTCAATTAAGTTGTATTTGGACAGATCTTTTTCTCCAAGCCAGTAGGTGAGATCTTTATAAGAACCACATATGTATTTGAGCCCTTTAAAAGACACTAATTTTAACAATGCATGTATTTATGCTTCACTGGCCTACTAAGCATCATAATCTTGCAGCTCAGTGACTTCCAGATGTGCGTTACTCTGAGAGACTTAATGGTAGAGTTTTGTTCAGTGAACTATGGTACGATGCTTTATAAAACTTGTGTACAGATTCTAATGATTGCCTTACATCACACATGTCAAGGAAAGGTGAAACACTGTTGCCTGGAATGGATATTATGTATGCCTGTGGTGTTCCGCAAGAATGGACCAGAGAAATTAACACATCAGTAATTGACACTTAGGTATCTGCACCCCAGTATATGATGAGATAGAAATTTATGTTTGTGTTGATGCCCTCATCTTTCTACATGCTTTGCTAGCTGCTTGTGCCTGTAGTCTGAAGAGAGCTATAAGGTGCATACTGGTGTGTATGCCCTTTATAAGCCATATCTATATTTTACTTTCTATCTAAATTGCTATTGGAAGTGTCTATGGGTGTGTATTAACACCTTAAACATCCTTGGATGCTTAGAAGAGAGTAAGTTGGAACAGAAAAAACCCATGCCAGGGAGAGTCTTAGTAATTCAGCTGTAGAGATGAGTGTGTGCTGAGCTTTAAAACGTGCAGAGTTTATTAGTATACACTGCTTAGTTCATTAGTATAGACATAGTTTTGTAACTTTCTCATTGGGCTGACAGGAAGATTATGGAACTGTTGTACCCCAAAAGAAATACAGTCTCCTTCACTAGTTTGTGGGAATGTTGAGAGAGGAGGGGGGAAATGGTCCCCCTATTTTTCTCATTCCTTTTTGCCTTTTTTTGATTGCCTCATCTGATTGCCTTATTTAATGAACTGCTTTAGTGTGTGTAACAAGTGCAGGATAATGGCTACCTAATGTCAAAAGAGAAGGTTCAACTACTGCTGCAAGAGTTAGTGACTTCTAGTGGTGAAGATATAAATTAGGGCTTATTTTTTGTGGCTAGCCCAGGCCATGCTGATGATAGAGCTTAGTGTATTTATGATTAAGTAGATCCTGGAAAGAAGCAGGAGACTAAATGCTTGAGGTTTTGAATAGTCCCTGGGAATTTCTACAAAGAGGGGAATACTCCTTTTGTCCTGTAGAGTATTAATGCTTGAGCATAACCTGTGCTCTCTCGTAAATTTTTTGATGGTATTATGCAGAGCTGATATATCAAGCCCATAAAGTTCAACCAGGTTGATCCAAATCTGTATCAACAACTCAGATAATTTTTATCCACATAAGGTCATTTGTGTTATACTGTCTCTTCTGTTTTCTTCCCATTCTTCCAATGAATCAGAAGATGAAGGTATTATGATGGTTTTCTTCTCTCACATTCTGGATTGATTTTTGCAATTATTTTATCTTTTTCTCTGACAGTCTAACAGGTAAAAAAAAAACGAACAAACCAAAACCAAACACAAACAAGACGAAGCTTTTTTGAGCTATTTTTTAAAGTTATTAGTCCACAGCTATAACTATGTAAAGCAGGTGTTTAAATACAGGTGACACTCTATAAGCAAGTTTGTAAAATCATGAAGTAATTAACAAATTTAATCATCAA
This sequence comes from Forpus xanthops, assembly GCA_032466535.1. NCBI lineage: Eukaryota > Metazoa > Chordata > Aves > Psittaciformes > Psittacidae > Forpus > Forpus xanthops. Next base: position 17,397 of record JASSUY010023095.1, read on the forward strand.
AACCTTAAGTAACAAGCATAACTACTTGTCTTCTATTTATCTGCAAAGTGCATACCAAGTCACTTTCCATACAATTTTAGGGGGGAGGGAGGGGAAGTAAAAAGTTATTATTGTCTCTGATTAAATTTACAACCAGAGGAAGGTTCTAGTAGTATTAATTTAACTATTTTGACTGTGGAACTATTAAAAATTCTGTTCAGTTTCTCCCCCGAAGATAACATTAAAATGTACATCTGTTTTAGCTAACTCATAATCCCTATTCCTACCATTCCTTAAACCATACTCTTTCATTTTTTTAAATTCATAACAAGAACTACAGTTTTATGAATGTACTGATATATATAAAGCTCTCCCTGGATATCTATGCTGAATGATATTTTGTTGTTTTTAATTGGGTACAATATCTTCCATGCTTTTTCCTGTAACAGGATGTTTGACTTGATCACCAGGAGCCTGGGAGTTCTATCCCTTCTCGTTTCCCAGAGACTTACAGGAGGGAGTAATGAAGCAAAGCTATAGCTTACAGCTCACATGGAAATCTAGGCAGTAACAAAAGCTTGATGGCTTGTAACAACTACCAGGTCTGAAGGGCTGAGGAGCATTCCTCAGGTACACGCAGATACATAGCGCCAGGTTCCAGACATATGTGGCTCTCTAGAGTAGCAAAATAAGTATCTGTCTCTCCTGTCTGTACTCTTTTCCTTTAGGGTAATTATTTGCCCATTGCTCATAGATCTGGCATTGAAAGTTGAAGTGTTGTAGTACCACTTTCTTCAGTTTTCACAAGGGTGTGAGAATCGGTACAAAAGTTGTTTCCTGGGTGTTTTTTTTTTTTTCTGTCTGAAAATCAATAGAGGCCTGAAGGAAGGTATTTTTGAACCAGGAATTACCTCTGCACATCAGAAAGTGAAATGCACTGGGAGGCCTGTGGCTATGCTGCATGAAGCATATAAGTGACCCCTTGCAGTTTTCAGAACAATTGTTAAAAATACAATCTACACCCTGCACATACTCTTCATCCATCACATGGTATTTAAACAGTAAAGAAGGAGAAGCACATGGAAGTCCTTGAATGAATCCAGTCTCCTGGTTTTGACAAGAACTGGCTTGATGGCTGCATGTAAAGAGTTGTGCTCAATGGCTCAATGTCCAGCTGGAGACCCGTAACGAGTGGTGTCCCCCAAGGAACGGTGTTGGGACCGGTCTTGTTCAACATCCTTGTCAGTGACATGGACAGTGGGATTGAGGGCACCCTCAGCAAGTTTGCTGATGACACCATGCTCTGTGGTTTGGTTGATATACTGGAAGGAAGGAATGCCACTCAGGCTGAACTTACATGCTTGTGAGGTGGGCTGATGCTAACCTGATGTTTAACCATGCCAACTGCAAGGTCCTCACCTGGGTTGGAGCAATCCCAGGCACAGCTACAGGTTGGGCAGAGAAGACATTCAGAAAAGCCCTGTGGAGAATGACTTGGGGGAGTTGGTCAATGAGAAAATGAACATGAGTCAGCAGTGTGCTCTTGCAGCCCAGAAAGCCAACCATATCCTGGGCTGCATCAAAAGG
>JASSUY010023095.1:19008-34588 GCA_032466535.1 Forpus xanthops
AAAGTTGGGGCTGTTCATCCTGGAGAAGAGAAGGCTGCGTGGAGACCTCGTAGCAGCCTTCCAATATCTGAAGGGGGACTATAGGGATGCTGGGGAAGGGCTCTTCATGAGAGACTGTAGTGAGAGAACAAGGGGTAACAGGTTCAAACTGAAACAGGGGAAGTTTAGATTGGGTCTGAAGAAGAAATTCTTTCCTGTAAGGGTGGTGAGGCTTTGGAATGGGTTTCCCAGGGAAGTTGTGCTGGCGGTGTTCAAGGCCGGGTTGGACATAGCCTTGGTTGGCATGGTTTAGTGTGAGGTGTCCCTGCCCCTGGCAGGGGGGTTGGAACTATATTATCTTAAAGTCCTTTCCAACCCTAACTATACTATGATTCTATGGTTTAGAATAAGCAGGTAGAATAAGCATCCATGTAGTGGGCTCCTGTGACAAAGTGGGAGGGAAAAGGCATTTTGCAATGCCACTGGCTTTAATTCTCCTGTAAATGTGTAATTATTAATCTTTCCAATATTTGCAGGTTCTATAATTTGTGTCTGTGGGTGGGATACTTTGTGCTTTATATATCAGGTTAGCAAAGGAGGTTTTCCTTCCAAACCTCAAGAAAATGTATTTAAGTCATATATTTTTGATTTGGGTTTTTAAATGCTACAAGAATCTGACAATCTTGGAAATGCCACGCCCCTAAAGGATGATTCTGTTTCCTTTTAAACAAAGGGTTTTCATATACAGTGCCCATGATTTAAAGTGAATTGCTAGAGGAAAAGTTGAAGTTCTGCCAGTTTTACCTATGTAGTTCCAATCCAGTCAGGCATTTAATGCAAGAGTTCTTAGTTGAGGAAGGCTGACAAAATCTGTTTAATCATAGATATCAAAATATCAAAATATCTATGATTAAACATTGCAACCAGCTTATCCAAGACAAGTTGCAATCAGTCCCACAGTGTTTCTTGAGAATGTGCTCAGCTCAAAGAACTGCAATCAGACCTTGGAATTTATCCCCGAGGAATTCTCAAATCATGTTAGTCAAAGAAAAGAAAAAAAGAAAAAACAGATAATGTTGAGGAAGAAAAATAGGCCCTATCAGAAAACTATTTCTGAATTTTATTGATTTTTCTTTTGTCACTTGGCTTTGACTGGAATTCAGCACTGAGTCAAATCATAGGATTTCATATGATCTTTAGATTTTCTTCAGGTTTGCAAGGTTTCCACAAAGCACCTTTGCAAAAGTCTTCTTCAGAGAGCGCCCCTTGGACAGGTCTAATTAAATCATCACCTCTTGGGAATTTAAGCTAAGAGGTACTCTCTGTTCAGGTTCTCTGGCAACCTTTAAAGATACTGTCAAAAATTCTAAATACCCAAATTGAGAGTTATTGGAATAAATGGCTCAGAGTTGAGGTAACTTATTTCTTAAGACCTTTAGATAGAAAATTAAAGCATAAATTAGTCATATTGCCAGTAAAGTTATTCCCTGTCACAACCTTTCTGTTTCTCTTCTCCTCTGAATCACTAATGAACACTCTAGCTGTAGAAGAAGCACAAACATTGTGGTCCCCAGTTGTACTTTCGGCAGTTCATAATACATCAGTGTCTGCACTGCCAGGTTCTGCTTCAGGTCAGATGGCCACAGATCTGGCACCAAGAGAAGTATATTTAAATGTCACACAGCCCAGGGAAGTGGGGAAGTCTCTGCAGGTTTAGTTATGAATACAGCCCTTTCTTTAGTCAGGTGTTTTGGAATTAGAAGTTTTCACTAAAATTACTGGCATAATCCCTGCTGCAAATAGTCTCTGTTTCCTTTCTGTACTGTTAAGGTACTACTCCCAGTGTATAAACAAACGGTGATTCATTAGCACAATGACACAGAACAACAGATGACCTTGCATATGAATGGGTTATTCTTCTACTTCAGTTATGGTAATGAATCATTTCCCTCTTGCACTCCTCCCCTCACTTCTACTTGAATACATTTCTTAGTACTCAGAATTCTCTTCTTGAAAGAACAGTTGTCTCTGGAGGTCAAGAGGAGAGGGATCCTTACTTGTACAAAGCACAGAGGAACACAACTCCACAGAATTATCAGGCAACCTTCTGGTTATCGGTGCTTCTATTGACTGTTTTTACATTGGACCACGCTTTGTTCTTAACACTTTTTGTCCTCGTGACATGAGGTATGTTTCAAGCATAAATTATACTGAAAAATCTTATTCCTCCTGTAGAGATCTCATTGAAATTTGGAGACTGGTTGGATGTAAATGCTGAGTAAAAAATTCAAGATTGTTCATTGGAAAATCCATTAGAATAAAACGTTTTTGTGAGTATTTCGAAAGCAGCTGGCATGTTTCATTTTTTTTATTCTCTAGCCCACTTGAATACAGGGAAGCCTTGTTCTGAACTTGCTACCCCCAAAAGCTCTTTATGTCTCTTAAAATACTTCAATATACAGATTTCCTGAAGGGCTTCCACAAACTGGTACTTAGGAATCTCTGGATGTTTTCTCTGGAGTTTTTTGCTTAAGAAAATCTTGGAATCAGAAACTCATGCTTAAATATGCCTTTTGGCGCTTGGCCATTTGTCCCTGTTTCCTATCAGGGGTAAACAGCTGAGTTGGCTGACTTTTAAATACAAAAACATTGTGTTCTTGCTGAAGCTGTTAATGAAAATACTACTGAAAAGACTGTTCATGGAAATTAGCAATTGCAACAGCCCTGTTCCTAGAAGTGTAATGTCTGATATTAACAATGACTTTGCAGGTCTGAGCACTCCCTTTGGCAAAGGGATACGTGCAGTATAACGCCCAGCTAAGTAATTTCCTGAAGCATGGATTTACACACCTAAACTGTTTACGTACTGCTTAGACATGAGGTGAGAAGAGTGGAGACAAACTGACATTCTTCACACATTTAAAAACTTGCTGCAAATGAGGAAAATATTTGTGAGTTCATGGTGGATAAGACAAAAGTAACAGGCTTAAATTGTACTAAAGGAGGGTTAAGCTAGACATAGGGAGAGAAAAAAAAAAGTCTTCCTAAAGAAAAGGATGAATTAATCCCTGAAATAGACTGCCTAGAGGTTTTAGAGCCTCAGCCTCTGAATGTTTTTTAAGAGCAGTTAGACACCTTGGCAGAGATACAGCTGATCCTGCTTCAGGGCAGATGGATGGACTTAATAACCTCATGAGCTCTTTCCAAGCCTAAACACTGCAATTCCATCACTGCTCAAAGTCACACCAGAACTGTGCGGCGAAAAGGGACCACACATTCTGCACCAGCTTCTGCTACCATTACAGCAAAATCATCCTTGTATTTTTTAGGAAAAGCCTGAATGTGCTTATTTACTTTGATCAAGATACGGTGTTATCGCTTACTTTCCTAGTGCTTGTATTCCTCTGGGCAGTAAGTGACTTTTTGTCAAAAGACCAGCATACTGCATTGCTTATATCCTGCACAGGGTCTGTGCAGATGAAGTCAGGAGTAGTACATCTGCATGGGTAAAACTTACCAGTGCACCAGAATATATCAGTTATGAGCTGCAATAGCAATAGGCAAAGAGGGAGTTGTCATCTCTGCTTCTGCAGATAGAGCAGCCTTAATATTTAATACAAGTATTGATGATAGTAAATTGTCCACACCAGAAATGAAATAATGGCCAAGGGGGTACATTCGTCAGCACCATACTTAATGGTGGCAGTGTATGGATTTGGTCACTGCATCTATTATACAGGCTTCCCAAACAATGAGGACACATGAGTTGTCTTTAGGCTATCTTAAAAAATGTTTAGATTCTAAATAAAATGGTTATCCTGACTTTCTTTCACTACCTGACTCTTCTCTGTATTCTCTGGAGAAATTAAAAAATCCCAAACCCACAATTCAATAGAAGTAAAATGCATAATAACATGGCTGTACAAAATGAGTTCTGTAAGATTTGACGTCAGAGTTTTTTGAGAGAGGATCCAGCCAAAGGGTTTCTCCAAGTTTTTTGCTGATCCTCATTCACCTTTTTGCATTTCTGTCTATTTCATATTGATTTTTATGATACTGCAACTACAAGCATGTAGATCCTGAGAAGAATGAGGTGCATCTGAAATGAAATACATTGCTGTTGTATTTTAATTGCTGGTAGTAAAAATCATAATGATTTTTTGCAACTGTGGGTGTCTGTAAAAGATCATAATTGCTGACTGTAATGCAAAAACTAGAAGGAAAAAAATTGTTTTTTTTCTACATTTCAAAAATCCGGGGTAAAGGTTATGGATTTATATTGTACATATCAAAAACTTATGGAGTACCAGAATATCACTCTAAGCAGTTTAAATATGTGGCTACATAAATCTATGAAATTATTCTGGGAGAAGGGCAGATGTAACAAATTTTTACTTTTTAAATCTCATGTGTAGCTTTTCTAAGCAAAAGAGTCTACTGAAATCAATGGGACTTCTTGCATTACAGAATTGCTCTGGAGTGAAGTACGTGAAGAACCTGAGGAGAACAGGCTAAACAAATACTACTTTTATTGCCTGCACCAGGTCCCAATTCACACTGCAATGGTTTTGTCATCAGTTAAAGATCTCTATGATCTGCCTGTAGGCAGATGTTGAACTTGCTGAGATGGGTGACAGAGTTAGACCAGTGGGTAGACTCAGTCACAGAAGGATATTTTATATATATATATATATATATATATATATGTTGTTTCCTAAAATAGCATCATCACAGCTTAAAGTTAACAAATCCTTAGGACAGAATTTCTAATGTGTTCAGGTAAGCAGGAAAAAAAAAAACCAAACAACCAGGAAGCAGAGAACCTGTCCTATTGACATCACATAATGAACAATAAAAGGCAGTCTTAGACCCTGCCATTCATTTTCTTCTTTTTCTCATAAAGAAGGATTGGTGGCAGAAATGACAGACTGGACTGAAGGTATTAACACCACTACACATTTTTCTACAAGGCTCTGATTTTTGTTTTTTTCCTGAAATTGCAATTTGTGCTCTGTTGCAAAGAAGTACCTTCAGAAGAGAAACGTGCTCTAACAAGCATGCAACCAGTTTAAAAATGAACTTTAGTCATAGCTTCAGTATTTGACATTTGCTGTGTTTCCAGATCAAATTTAAATACAAAGAGTTATGAGATGCAAAGAAGATTGACCATAGGTGTGTCAACCAGATCTGCAACATTTTGGAGGCTTCACAATGCTCATCCAGCTCCTACTTACAGCTAAACACTTATTGCATGCATTCCTTAAAGTAACTTGCTCAATATGTAAACTCTCCTTTTGGTTTTCAAATGCTGTGGCTCTTCCTCCGTCTTCTGTGACTCACTCCATCAGTTACCAAACCCATGTTTTCGTCCCTTTTGTATTTCCACTTTCATCACTCTATTTTTGTGGAACAAATATTCGCTAAGTCACCTGACTCTTGTCAGATGAGGAGTTCATTACTTGTAGGATCAGTAGAGTATGTAAACTGAAAATTCTGACCATGGTACAGTAAATTGAAAAACTTAAAATTTAAGAGATGCACATGACTGGGTAGATAACAGTTGTTAGGGTTAGGAAAAGAGCATGACAGGGCAATAGCCAGCAGATTCATCCTCTTACCCTTTTTTCCCTGATAGAAAACAAGGCATTACAGCTCAGAAGAGGTTCATATGGAGTATTTGGTCATATAGAGTCAGTGGTCATATAAAGCATTACTTTACCAAGCTTCTAAGAAGAGAATTTCTGATGATTGTACCACCAATCTTCTGCAGACAAAGTGTTAATATAAGAACATTAAGGGAGGGGGGGGAAGCACATTATTGTGACAAAAGTATTAGAAAGATCTGAAGTAGATAAATATAGAATCAGCCCTGAAGTGGAATAATAGGTGTCATTCTAGGATGATGAACAGCTACTTGGGCTGCTGCTTAAGCTCAGAAAAATTAGAAGAAACTTGCACTGTGTTTGTCATATTCAAGAGGAGATCAAAGTCTAAGCTTGGATATAATCCAATCAGAAATAAAATCATTACAGTTCTTTCTCTAGCAAATCCAGTCAATATGTCGATCATACATATTAACACTCCTACGACAGCAGATGACAAAGATGTAGTTGATGAGTCCTATCAACAGCTTCTAGAGACATTCATTAAAAATGAAGAAAAGCTATCACCCTTGCAACTGGGGTTCTAACTGTGAAAATTTGACTCTTGGACGTATAAGGTCTCCAAAAGGACTAATGGGAACTGACTACTCATCTTGGTTTACTGAATGAAAGAGTCACCTGGTTGAAATTTGTTGCTTTCATGTTCGTTCATTCTTCATTTAACACCAAAATTGAATGTCCAGGATATTTGTACAGATGGGTATGACATCACGACTAAGAGCCAAGTGGTGCTAACAGATAAATATGTAGCAAGCAAAGAACACTCTGTGTTGGGAGATCAATTGTTGGCTTTTTGAGTGTCAAAAGATAGATGTTCACCAGCTCATTGTTTCTTGCGCAGCTACAGAAAAATCTGTGTGATGTCTATCCAGAAGTGGTTGATGTTAATGGCATGAAAGTGTAGTCAGTTAACCCAAATGGGGTATGGAATAAAACTGCCATATGCAAGCTACCAGTAAATGCACCCTGATAAGTCAGTTCTGGGCTATGAACATCTGTGAACTGCAGCAAGCAACCATTTCATCAGACAGTGTGAGAATAGTGACATATGCTGCCCAGAATTTTTCAGCATGTATAGAGAATTTGCTTTGAGAGAAGCTCTGAAAGGATTTGCAAACTAAAAAGTAATGGCACGTCCCACCCCCCACGCCCAGGGGAACAAGTCAGATGTGCGGATGAGATAACAAGGCAAGCTGCAGTCCTGGATAATAGGCAGTAGGACCTTAATGTGGGAGGGAATGAAATGCCTGTATACTGATTCAGTTACCACAGATAGGATGCAAGCAAGCATCACCTAGTGATCAAGTGTAGAAGAAATAGATAAGTTCAGTTAGCTGGAAACCTTCCTGTCCAACGACAAAGATATTCAAAGGGAAGTGGAGGCAGAATTCCAGTTCAGCTGTATCTTCCCACAGAGAAAAGCATAAGAAACCTGAGAAACATTTAGAAAAATAGAAAGGTTCAATGGATGAAAAGCCTAATTTATTTTATTTTTTTCAATACTGACTTGGAGAAGCAAATTGTAGGAAACTAAGCCTCAGCATAGAAAAGCAGCTGAAATATGTAGGCTTTATGCATATCGTAGGTAGAAAAGAATAAAAATGCTTGTTAGGAATATTGAAAGATAGGGGTGTCTCCTGTAAGAAATCAGTAGGAGTAACTTTGGTATCTTGGTACTTAATATATTAGAGAGAAGAGAATAAGACATAAGAGAGAATGTGAGTTTTACAAAAGAGGGAATGACTGTGCTTTGTACCAGATGGGAACAACTAGAATGATATAGAAAGGCGGGATGTGCTGTACTGTACTTTGCATTTTAACAGTGCATTCTTTCAAGAAAGCTTCTAAAAATTCTGTCAGAAATGCTCCCAGCTAAGTCCACTGCTTTTTGTTTTACTGTTCAGAGTTGACCAGTCCTGAGTTCTCTTTCATTTCTTGTGAACCCCTCAATGGCTTACTTTAAATGCCACCTTAAAAACTGCTGTTTACAGGAGAGTCTTCTTTTAGCAAGAAACATAGTGAAATAGGCCATGTAGTGGTCTCTGAGCAAATGAATGTAAGGAAAGCAACTTACTGCAACTTTGGTCATTTGGCACAATAGAAGATTAATGACTGTTCTAAGACTTTTTTCAACACATTTTCAGTCCAAGGTAATGAAGAAAAGAAAAGCTGATAAAAGCTTGTTCTTCACCTAACTTTCTTCCCATTGTACATGGATCAATTTTTGTTATATTAGCCTCTGTTCCAGGCATGTCTTCTAAAACATCAGCAAAAGCACCACCACCAGCAGTATCTGCACATAATTTATATAGATTTCATTCCAAATTACTTAGACTGGTACTGGAAGGAAGTATTAATGTCATCAATGTGCAGTATCTACTTTTTGGCAACTGTCCTCCCTAAGATGAGGTTAGTTATAAGCTACATGACTCTGATGAAGTAGTACTGATAGACAGTATTTAGCCTTAATATGGATAAATCATCTGTAATTTTTGGTCTTTGAAATCCATTTATTCTATATTTTTACTTCACTGCTTTCACAGCCTTTCTGTAATGCCCACTTGTACTTTTCTGAGTCATGCCTACAATAATTGAAAACTAGCTTTGCTTATTTGATGGAAAACTAGACAGATTGCAATACAGCACATTGCATCTCTGCTCTCTGCTGCTCTTCTGTCCAGACTCTGAACAGCAGCTGTGCAGTTTTATCATGCTCATTGCATTTTAATGTGACTACAGCCATGCAATTAATTTCTTCAAGATTTACTTCTAAACTTATAAGTTTAGAAGAAAATGTAGGTTATCTAACAGTTTCCTGCACCATTTGCAAATATTAGGTTGCAAAATACTATACATATGTGCAAGGAACCACAAAAATATCTGCACTCTGAACAACATGTTAAATAGGATAACTGGACTTTTGAGAACTTCTCCCCACCCCCAAGCTCCAAACCATCTGTTCTACTTCTGACTCCTGAGGCATCTCCATCCATCCTTTCTATCTTTCAGGTATTTAATTGTATCGTTTCCCTCTTTTTGAGGCACAGAATGATCAAACTTAACAGGTCAGCATGTAATAAGGTAATATTGGACTTTGCTCTCTATGTTTCAGCTAAAGCTGATCATTTGTTGCTTATGGTCTGATATAAATAATTTTTCTTTTTTATTTTTTTTTTTAAATCAAACTATTTTTATGCTGTGAGGAAGGAATTTTGAGATTCCCTTCCAATCTTTGTTTCCTACATCTTAAATTGCAGGTTTTGTCCTAATATTGCAGAAATACTTAAAGAAAGCTTCATGGTTTCCAGAATCTAATTTAGGAGATTCATTCTCTGCCCTGTGCTCGGTCATTTATAATTTTTGCAGTCTGTGAAATACAATGCAGCTTTGTAGTCATGCCAATGCTGTTCAGCCTCCCCTCTTGTATATTTTATAGGAAAAAAAAAAACCAACGGCTTTTTCTGGATTTATTCTTAAACAATTAAGAACAGCATAACACCAGAAAAGGGGAAAAAAAAGATATGATATTTGATGAGTAGATCAAATGCACAAAATGATAACTTGGGGTTTATCCAAAGGACATTTTCCTTTACCCAGACATGCTTTTTCTCCTTGTTGCTGTCATGATTGATTAGTGAAGCACCAAACAATCCACATAATTATTCACCAACTGCAGACCATCTGGAGTTAGGAATTTGCAGTCTCTTTCTAGAAATGTATCTGCACGGGGTTTGCTGTATGCTTTTGAGCCTAGTACTTAATCACCACATGTGGGAGGTGTTAACTAGGGAATTGCCTTTCCAGTCTAACTACATTATCATTTATATTGTGCTGTAAATGCCTATAACTTTTAAGATGCTTTACAAAGGGTTAGAAGTGCAACACATGCAATGACTTACACTCCAAAGAGTATGGAGTTGAAGTGCACAAGTGAGGACCATAAAATAAAAGGCAAATGCTAAGGGGAGGGGGGCTGCTAGAGAGGTAAAGAACAGATGTCAGAATTTTTTTGGAGGAGGAGGTGAGTGAGGAGGAGGGAAGCTGTTCCCATATGAAAGATGATCTAAAATAGGGAGTGGGCGAAGGAAACAATTTGGAGTTTCTTGCAAGTATGTCTGCTGTCCTATCGAGAACTGTTTGTGCTTTTGAAAGCATAGTTAAATTTGACAGGAAAAATAAACCTTTTCAACATACTAGCGTAACAAGGAACATAAAAATCCTGCCCTTTGCATGCTCTAGACATTGCCTTACAAAAGTAACTAACTCATCACCAAAATAATGCACGTCTTACAACCAGGAGCTCTCCAAAACCTCATAAACTCATCATAAACTGCATCTTTCCTCATCGAGAGACTGCAAAACAACCCAGCCTGAAGAAAGACCTGAAGGTTAGCAACCTAGACACGAAGGTCAACAGTCTGGCTTTGTGGTCATGAGGCAGGAAGGCAGAAGGCTTGCTTCTCAGCTGAGGATAACACCGTGGATGCCAGACTCTGACCATCTTACAGTTAAACCAGGAATTACACGTTTTTCACTGTGGTGCTTCACATATGCCCAGTGCATACGCACCTGGGAATAACACACTTTAGCAATACATCTTCATGGTTGAGACTTTAGAAATTTATTGCTTCAAAATCCAGCAGAAACACTATCATTATTATTGAAGCTACAACTATGTGTTCATAAGGAAACATTGAACATGAAAAGACATCTATGTTTGGAGTCATATCTCCTGGGCGGAGGAGCATCCATACTGCTTCATGCACTACTTAGCTTCTGCAGAGATAGTTTCTACAGCTCTTATGACACATATAGTGAGGCTATTGTCTGTACAGTCTGAAGTAGTAGAAGCTGTTTTATTTATCAGCCTTTTTGTACAATATCTGGTCCTCCGTCCAAGACATGACAACAAGAACTTTATTTTAAAAAGAGTGGAAATGGATAGATTTTTTGCACATGCAGTTTTCTTATAAAGATGTGCCACAATGAAAACATGTGGGCAGCATCTCTTTATGCTAATAAACATTATAATGCCATGGCCTGTTTTCTTGAAGAAATATGTCAGAGCTTTTAACTATATGACTAAAATCTTCTCCTAGTATAATCTTTCCTTGTTACTTACATAAAATGGACCTTGTTCTGCTGCTGAGCCATGCTGTGGCATTGTCTGGGGGAGCACTAATTGGTATGGACCAAATTCGTGCCAGGCAGTGTACTTACAATTAAACAATATAAATGGTCATGATCTAGTGCTGAAATTCATGCCCTGTTTAGACACATGGTACACTGGTGCAGACATAACAACAGCATCTGTAAATTCAGAACCATTTTCAGATGGCAGATAGTGACCAGGAAGACTCTCTAACACATCTGGACTTTGGTTTCTCACAAACTGAACCTGTGGAATAGGAGCCACTAAGCAGGCTGGAATACTCAATCTCCTATTGAGACGTCAGCTACTACCCGTATTTTGCCCCTCAGATTGTGTCTGGTTTTCTCATTCATTTGTTCACTGTGATGTACTTTAACCTTATCCTTAAATAATTTATCATCCTTTCCCATCTTATGGTATCTTGAGTTTGTTCTTAATAATCTTCATCCTATACCAAGTTAATTAAAGCTGTCATTAGTATTAATTCCAGTCCCTGTGGAATCAATCTAGGTGCTGGGCCACAGACAGCTGCTTAGTGAGCTGATTTTTGTGACTAGTTGCATATGGCAAGTGAATGTACAGGAATGATTCTCTTACTGATCCTGTAATTAAGAAGAGGTGAGAAGTAGTAAATACCGGAGAAGTTGTCATGTAGACTTAGCAATGTTTTACGTTCTATCACACTTATTCTCATTTTGTCTCTCTGCTGTCTAGGCAGCTGCTAGACTTAACTACAGTAAGATAATGTCAGAAAACAGAAGCAAAATATTTTGATCTGGGGACTGCAAAGCTGTGGGTGGTATAAACTGTGGCTTCCTTGTGGATCAGAGATGAACCAGGAAGAACTTTTAGAAGAGAAAGAAGCTAAACTATTCTGTTATCAAATTAATGTGCTGTCTTTGCTTATGTCAATGGGAAGTTCATCATAGTCTCCAGTGGAGTCAGAGTTTCTGTCTCAGTACTTAAAACTCTACCAGGTCAACAGAATAAGACTAAAAAAGTCACTTGCTGCGCGTTTCTGTAGACTAGATACATATAGTTGCTGTATTGTACTTGGCCACGTACCAGCTGCATATTGGGTAAGACTCAAGCATTCATTAGGTTCTCCACTCCTTGGTGACTTCATTTTTACTAAATGAGAATCTTGGCATGTGGAATGGGTAGAAATCCTGGTCTGCTCTGAGCTTGTCTCTCGTCTGGGTGATAACAGGACTTTTGAGAACTTCATGGCTCATATCCACGCTGCATTTCTTAGATGCAGGCTAAGAAAATCTCTGTCTTCAGAATGAAAGAGGTAGATGCTAATGCATGGAGAAGCCCATGTACTTCCATTAACAATTCAGTTTTGCACCTCAAGATACTGCTGCTTCATAAATGGTCTAATGATGTTCATTGTCTTAGATGTGATTGAATTCATTCAATACATTAGGAAAGGGCTTTAATCAGTGTGATGGGGGGCTACAGTAGGCCTGTCGATTCCCTGACTGAAGACATGAAGCTAGAACTCAGTCTCGAAGATGTTAAAGTGTATCCATGAGAAATGAAGCACCAGAGGTATCCAAATGGGAAAGCAGAAGGCATCCGAGTGGGAAAGTAGAAGGCATCTGAAGGAGCGAGTCAGATAAGGGGAGTAACTAACTACAATGGAAGAACCTGACAAAACAATGGTCTTTAGTAAAAATTTTTGAGCAGTGTGTTAACCACCAATCTTAAATAGAATAACAAACTGTTAGCCAATAAGATTATATTATGCTGTGCTTGCCCAATGAGATTGTACCACTCTATGAAAAAGGATATATAAACAGGAGCTCTTAGCAATAAAGCGCTCAGTTAATTGCTGCTTAAGCTCACTGCCTCTCATGTGGCTGTTTTCTGGCTGTCCTGACTACCCTGCCACAAACCAGGCTGAAAAGCGAATCATAGAATGATGTGCAGTTGAAAAATAGTGGGAACTGTCTGGTAATATCTTGTCTTATTCAGACCATTCTTCCTTTTTAATTCATAATATTTTTTCATTAAATTAACACAGGTCCAGCATGAAGAGTAAAGAAAGAAAAGAGAAAGGGAAGCAGAAAGAGTCTTTTACTCTGTCTGTCAGGCAAGGAGTCCCATCTCTCTTAAGCCTTCAGGATGTTTCTTCCCTAATGCATTTAAATAGTCCCATTTACTAGGGAAACAGACCACTGTTGGGGCCATAGCTGGGTTGTGTATTCGCCAAGTTATAATAAAAGGAATTTTATAACCAGCTCTACCAAAAACATGGTTTAGAGGAAACCATTACAAGCAGTTGAGGTAATGAGGGGGAAATGCACTCATGTTTTCTAGAAGCACTCAGCACAGTCTCTAAAGCAAATTCCATAAGTCAATCTTATTCATAAAGGAGAATTTTTCTTCCCAGAACACAGTAGTACCCTTGGGAAGAAAGAACAGTTTGTAATCTGACCTAGAGTCAGTAGGTCTATACTGCAGATTCTATATACTCAGTCAGCTATACAGACACCTCATCAAGCCATGATGAAGCTGTATGACCACTGACATTTTGTCTGCCCAGTTTCTTGTGGGAGTCTGTAGTTTTCAGTGGCATGCTGATCCAGACACATCAGAGATGATTTCCTGCATAAGAGGGCAAAGAAGGAAAGGAAAGTGTTTTAAATTGGGACATTTTCCTACTACAGTCTAAACCAAGAGATGTTACCAAATTAATTCATAAACAGCCACTGACAGTTCCTTGCTGCTTCCAGATTAAACAGAATTCAGACCAGTGATCAAGAGGTGAAGGCTCTCTTGTTCATTAACAACCCTGTGAGCCATCAGTTTCCTGAGAGCACTACGTTTTAAAGGAATGTCAGGAAATATGCAGTGTTCATGGTATAGTGTATGCTTAAAATGTTAATGACCTTTCTAGCTTAAATATCTTTGAGTTACTGTAATTAGACAGCAGAAGTCTTTTTAAAAATGCGTTCCTGGAGCAAGTTAAATACTGTTTCTGTTACTTGTCATTCTTCAAAGACAGCATTCGAAATACATATCTGAAGTGTGGCATCTGAACAGTTAGTTTATCCCAGACTTCACTGTAACAGCCTTCCCTGAATTTAATAAGGCTGCATTAGAATGAGCAGTACCCAGGGTAACCTGAGTCAATGAAAAGCAATTTAATTTAGTTTATGGAAGAAGCACATTGTATGTGTGTGTGTGTGTGTCCTCACCCCGAAGATTAAATTAAAATCTTTCTTAACTGAACCGTGCTTTCAGGATTGTGTGTCATATTGTGATTACTATAAAATACTGTGTAAATTTGTATATTTAGGTCAGTATGTATTCTAAGATGCAAAGATGAGCTAGGCATAAATGAATACACTAAGCATACAGAGAGATGATTATTTAATTAATTGAAATTAAAAAAATAGGAACAAAATAGCTGAGGTACAAGTGATATAAACAGGATGGCTATGATAGCCTATAAGTATATGCTTTTATTCTTTGGAGTTCAGTAATATTCAGTGCCATGTATACAGGATGCACACTAGGAAATCCTCACTATTGCACAGAGTTTAGCTCTTTGGTGATACGGCACAGTGAAATATGCAGGGCTAGTGTCCAAAAATACAAAAAGGGTTATGTCCTGTGCCATGTCCTGATTTGAATTTTACACTCATACCAAGGGCCAGTGAATGTGATACATTATATGTTGGTAATGTGGAAAGTGAGGATGTCCCAGAAACACCCTAACTTCTCAAGCAAAGAGTGACCTTGTTAGGCCGTGGAGGGAAAGACTTCTGCATGCAGGGTAAGAGCCCAGATAGATACATGAGACATATTATTAAATATACCAGTACATACTGCGTTTGAATGCTGTGCATTAATCAAGTCAATGAAGGGTGGGGCTGTACATCACTATAGGGGCACATGGCACAGCACGAACTAGTGTTCACAACAGAGGTCACTAGCAGAAACCATCCTTTGCCACAGGTATAGAAGCTGTGTGTTTTAGTTCCTTGGAACTAGAAACACTCAGAAATTGCACCAGGATGCATGTTGCACTTTCATGTTTGCGTTTGATCACATGTTTTATGTCTGTTTCATATATTCTCGTTTTCATGTTAAGGTTTCTGCTGGTACCTTGAATCTTCCTGAGGTGCAGACGTTAAAATCTAATGCCTGACTGTGGAGGTCAGCATTTGATGTTCTGTGCTTTGGACTATATGTCCAAGCAGCATGTAACAGCAAAACTTCAGTGTACAGGATGCAGCACTATTGAGGGTTTTAGTTCTTATGGCTTAGAGGGCATCTTTATTTTTTTGCTACCAAGGCAACAGTTTAACTTCCGGCAACAACCCATAAAGTAACTGTATATGCTAATAAGAGATCTAGTTTCTTCAGAAAATAAACCTATTTCACACTATGAGTAGTTGTAAGAATGAATTAATACCAGAATTGTGATGGTAAACAAGCTCTGTAACACAAAATTTACTTTTGTCTCTAACAAACTGAGGTCACACTTCAGAGACAAAAAACAACAAGTTAACTTCCCCAGGAGTAGAAAAAAGGTCAGGAAGAAAGTGAGATTTATTCAAACAGATGTCCATACTTAAAACAATATTTCACAACTATATTCAATGTTCATCAGAAATTACCTCACAATTCAGAATATATAATTCCAGGTGTTGCTAACATCTGTACATGCTATGAACAACTAATATATAGTTTAATTGTCGCAATGAGGGACGGGGACGCAGTTTGATGCAAACAAAATGTCCGTTTATTCTCTCAGATCTTACACTTATAT
>JASSUY010023099.1:0-13252 GCA_032466535.1 Forpus xanthops
CAATATTCCAAGTGAGGTCTCACGAGAGCAGAGTAGAGGGGCAGGATCACCTCCCTCATTCTGCTGGTCACACTCCTGATGCAGCCCAGCTGGCCTAGCGACGTTGTCCCTGTCATTGCCCCCTCTCTCCTCAGCAGGTCCCTGGCCGAGTCCCCCAGCCTCCATGCTCGGTGTTGAAGTGCGAGCGCACACTGATCCCGGCGGCCACATGAGGGTGCCAGCGCTGTTCATCTGCCACCATTTGCTGCAGGGAGCGATGAACTCCAGGGTGCAGATGAGGCTGTTCCCTGCTCTCAGGTCAGTTTTGGGGACACTCCTGTCCCGGGGACCCCGCTTCGGGTCTGTGCAGCTCTGATACAGAAGCATCTCTCTGTGGGCACAGCTGTACCAGAGCTCTTAGGGCAGGGAGCAGCAGGGCTGAGCTGTGAGGTTCCATCTCATTGAAGCCCTCTCTTGAGGGTCTCCATAGCCAAGCGGTGCGCTGATGCCGCTGACCCACTGCAGGGTCATGGCTGTCTTCATGAATGAAAACCCTAGGCTCTTCAGCCTGCACAGACTGTGTGTGGGTCTGTGCGTAGCTGCTGGTCTCAGAGCTTCAGATTTGGTGTTTTGTTTTCCTTTTATTCAAATTGAGTTAAAAAAAAAAAAAAGACACACGCTCCGGTAGGAAAAGCAAACATAAGGTCTGTCTGGATAAACGGGAAGCCCTTCTCTTTGCACAATAGCTCAGCAGATAGAGCATCCTCCCAGAGGGAAGGGGAAAGCTAGGTTTGAGCTTTGATTCTGCTGGAGGGGAGATGCATTCCCTGGTCTCCACAAGACCCCAGAGAGTACTGTAAACAGCAGGCTGCGAGCATGTCTAGTGGGGAGAGTTTTTCTTGCTCTTTCCTGTTATTTTAAATAATTAATGATTTGATGGAGCAGGGAGTGGAGGAGGCAGGTGTCCCCTCTCCCTGGAGAGCACTCTGTGCACCCGGCCAGACAGAGTCCTGCTCCCGCAATGAATATTTAAGTGCCTTTAGACAAATTGGAACGGCTCCAGCAGGAATGGCTGAGAAGGGATGAGCCCTTCCCACTGGGTGCCTCAGAGCCTAGGGGATGGGGAAATAGCACTGAATAGGGCAGAGAATAATCCCTGCTTGTATGGATGGAACATTCATCCCAGCCTTTGGTGGGACCTCTGGCTCTTGGTAGTCTTTTGTTATGCTGCAAGAGATCCTTGGATGCAAAGCTGTCTGAATTTAACCTGCCACTGTTAATGCCATTGTCTGCACCTTCTCCAGAGCTTGAATCAGCCAGGACTGATCACTTACAGCTCTTCTGGTGCTTAATGCTGACCTCAGGAGAGAAGTAGTGCAGATGCACCGAACATTTGCATCTGCTCGTGGGCTTGAGTGTTTCCAGCAGGCAGGAAAAAAGCAATGTAGGCACTTCCTTCTGTCCTTACTAAATAGGTATGTGTTCAGGGATGGAAGGGACAGAAACTTTCTGCTGATACCAAGTACAGAGTGCTGCAAGGAGTTATTGACGATGCTGAACACTTGTCTAGCGATCCATTTATGAGCTAACAGACCTAAGAGAGCTTTTGGATTTTTCCACTAACATTGTAGCATAACGAATGACAGGGGGAGGTGGTAATTTGAGCTCTTTCTGTAATATATTCCAGATATTGACCCCGTCTTTTGGAAAGTGTTAGTCTTTGACTTTATTTTACTTGAAGAATAATTTTAGCTCAGTCACCTATGTGCTCTTTCTCACTTGGAAGTGAAGCTCTCTGATGTAGCATCTGTGCTCTTAGCTTGCAAGCACAATTTTTATGTGTTAGCTTAGGCTAATCACTCTTTTCAATCTCCATTGAAAAATTGTGAGCCAGGCTCTTTAAATCCATGCCACCTTAAAACGTGCCTCTGTTTTCTTTCTGGTTCAGTTGTGTACACTGTTATTTTAAAGTCAGTCAGATTTGCAGCTAGCCATGTAACACAGCCCACAAACCAGTATATGTTTATGCAGAAACAGTTGCTTACCTAAAGGTTTAACAAATTGAACTTTATCATCTTCCTTTGGAAACAAATCTGGAAGGCAACTCCTCCTGTCTGCAGCTGCCTGTAGTCCAGGAAGCCGAGCCTCTGCTTTGCTGGAGCTGCCTACAGCGGAGGAGCCAAGCTCAGGGAACTCCAGCCCTGGAGGATTGGCTTCTCTGGCATATGCTGCCAGTGAATATTGCCACTTGAATACTGCATGGGAAAGGGGATGCCCATGTTCCTCTTTCAGTGCCTATGGACTGTTTTTACATGACTGAGTATCAAATAACACCATGTTCTGAGGTAGCAACCATGGGCTCTGCACCTAAACCAGGTTCTTCAGGCGCTGTGGTACAGAGCTGCCATTGACGCTGGGAGGAACTGTATGTTTGAGGGTCTTTATGTCCCCGCTGTGGGTATGAAAGGGACTAATGGTGTGTCCTGGTTTGCAAACCACACTTCCAGGTATGTCCCATTAGAATGGAGTGAGTACACATTACAGCTCTGGCTGCATGGCTTCATGTGTGGCTCCGTCTTATTTATTTTTTGTCTGGGTTAGGCTTTTAGTTGTCCTGTAGACTAAGTTATTTTTGGTGCTTTCTTTGATAACTGTTGCTCTGACATGCTGCAAAGCCAAAACCCCTTGGGAACATCCCAGCAACACATACAAACATCAGCCCTGTAGATCCTAACAGTCAATACCTGAAGCTTTCAGAAACCCTGGACATCTGATAGGACTCCACAAACCCACTCAGGAAGCCTGAGAAGGGATCCAGCACTTTCCTCAAAGGCTGCATTCATCTCCTTGCAAGGCTTCCACAGAGGAACAGCTTGTCAGAGGGACCTGTGGAGCTTGGAAGCTTTGCCAATAATAATTGAGGCCCAATTCTGAAGTCAAATATTTGGTTAAACAGAGACTGTCTGATGACTGGATTAAACACAGACGCAGCGGAGGGAGCTCACCACTTCGGGGTTTTGTCAGTGTCCATTTCACCATCCTGTAATTCCATTTTTCCTGTCTTCCCAGACTATGATCATCCTGTATAGTGTTTCAGCAACACAGGAGGAGGTATTACAGCAGAGCTGTTGCTCCTCGCTCAGGAAGCAGCCTGTATCACAAAGTGATGTTGTCTGGTTTAGGAGTAATCCAGCAGTATGGCATCGGGAGGAGATCACATGTTAGAGAAATTGAGGGGTTTGTTTGTTTGCTTGTTTGTAAGAAGTCTCAGGGGAGCCAGGAAATGGCAGAGAGGGTCAGTGAGTGAGTCTTGCCTGACAAGACACTACTGGGGCTTGTTCCATCCATGTTAACAGCAACTGGAAGTTTCAGCTGGTGATTTTGGACTTCCCTTTCCTGTCACTCTCACATCCCAAAGCCGATAGGCCTTTAAATCCCTTGGAAAGATAAATGGGCTTAAGCTTCTATGTAGCTTTGAAAGCGAATCTTACACACAATTAGCACTGTGACCAGGGCTGGTCCTGCCCATCAGGTCACTCTTGATCCCTGGCCTCTGCACAGAGCTTATTAACGCAAGTTCACCACGTCTCCCAACTCAGTATATTCTCCCTCCAGGTGTGGAGAACTGGGCTGACATTTTTCCTGCAGGAATACATGAGAAGCAAAAAAATTACCTGCCCAGTATCATTTGTGCCTGAATGATGTCTTAGAAGGTACTGGGGGGGGGGGAGGGATTTGTTGTTTCTATGATGCTTTGCTGAAGGAGGTCTGTAGGAACCCATTGTGGTCAAACTCTCTTAATGCACGAGTCCCAGGTTTGACCAGGAGCTGGTGTGACAACCTCTATCTCACAGTGGTCAGGCTGGCCTTGCTTTGAATTGTATTCCTTACTGGAAGAGTGGAGGCTGGGCTTTCAAAACCAGGGCTGTAAGATTAGTGTGCTCTTAAAACACTGTGAACAAAAGCAAGTGTAGCAGGGAAGGATCTGAAGGGCAGAAAAATCTTTCTTGAACCTGAGAAGAGAAATGGAGTGATGGAGCTGGGATCCCAGCCCTCCCTGGCTTGAGTGCTGAGCAAGTGTTTGCTTATGGGCAGTGGCAATGGCTGCGTTGTGTAAACCAGGCAAGAATTGGACAGTAAATCCTAATCCCCTTGCTGACATGCCTGCAGGCAATGTTTTTATTCTCACTTTCCTGCATGTGTGAAAGAGGGAGGATCTTCTTTCTGAGCCTCTGAGGGCTGTCTGGCTTCGAAAGACAATCCCTTCTCTGCTTTCTCAGGACCAAAGTGTAGCTGAAATGTAGGATCTTACAACCACAAACCCGAAAAGCTGAAACCAGCTCTTACGCCATGCTGGAGGACCCAGTGCAAAATCTGAACCAAAAAATCTTGTGTTTGAGCCCTTAGTAACAGCAAAGCAGCAGCAAAGGGTCACCAGGCTGCGATGCCATCACTCCCTTCTTCCCTGATCCAACGGGAAACCACAGAGTGCAACAGGAGTAGGAAAACACACTGTTAGGAGGCAGCAGCGCAGCTTTGGGAGCGTTTTGTTTCTCTCTCTCAGCAGTTCTCTTCCGGAGCTCAAAACATCTGTCTCTGCCTCCAGCCACATGCAAGTGCACCGAAAGAGTTTTGTTCCAAACCTAATGAGTAATTTCATGGTGTTGGAACTGGAGGCAGGAGAAGGGGGCTGGGACAGCAGCCACAGTCGTATGCTCTATGAGGAGCTCTGCTGATGGCAAATAGCTTTGTGGCCTTTGTTTTATTGCAGCCCACCAGGCTTCCCTTTAAAGTCTGCTGCCAGAGGTGCTGGTGATCAGTGCAGGAGCAGCTCCCACAATGGGCTGCTGCGTTCCAGAGGCTTCCTCACTTCTGGGCACAAGCATCAACATGGAAAATTGTGATGTCAGTGGAGAGGAGGTGAGGAGCTCAGCTGGGTGTCAGCTCTGCTATGTCTGTGTAGAGGGCACACATGAGTGCAGAAAGCGCTTTGCCTGCCTGCTTCTGGCTCCTGTGCAATGTGCTGGTAGAAGGAAGGATGAGGGAGCAACCAACCCCAGGCAGATGTGTCACCACATCACTTGAGCATGTAGCAGATGATGCTGAAATGTGGTGATTGCACGTGGTCTGAGAACAGATATAGAATGAGCTGATTCAAACTGTAGCTGGTCTCAGCAGCATTTGAAAAGCACAACCCCTGCTTTCTCTTTAAGGACAGGGTTATCTGTAGGAGACACTCTGTACAGAGCACAGAAAACAGAAGGCAGATGTTGTTTTATATATCTCATATGTTTTCATCAGAGGGTCTTCCTTTGGGACAGGCTTGCAGATCCCAAGCCCTGCAACAGGACTTGCACAGCTCCATGGATGCACCACACTGTGTTTGTCTAGGGCAGAATACACAGAGCTCTTCCTCCACCTGCCCAGGCTCTCCTGGTCTGAAGAGGAAGTTTATATTCACTGGCTGTGACTTAGTTATGGAGCCTGACTCATTTTCACGCTGTTACTCATAAAAAGGGAGAGCCAAATGGCAACCAGTCTGTGCCTGTAGACACCTGTAATTCTCCAGCTTTCTGCTGTTAACCTCTGGATGAGTTTCTGTTTGTCGGCACTAATACACTTACCCTGCTGCAGCTTTTAATACTTCTCTCTGCAGAGGAAGACTGATTAGAAAATAAAGTTTTCTACGCCTAAAGCGAAGAGGAAGTGTGCCGAATCTCCATGGCTGCTTGTGGAGCTCCCAAAATGGGACTGTTTCAAGCAGATGCTTCACAGGCATAGCAACGGCCTCGAACCAGATGGAGCAACGCCCAGGAAGACTTGGGAATGGCTGAAGAGTTACTGCAGCTCCTGAGATCTGGAGGGAGTTGCTGGTGGTCTTAAAGGCATTCAGTGAAGGGTGCTAGGAGATCCTGCTTCCAGCAATGATGGCTTGTTGGTGACCAGAAATCTGCCTCACCAGCTCTCTGGGCTTCCATCCCACTGTAACACAAGGACTAGAGCTGTTTGGGGTTCTGCAGGCTGCCAGTCCTCAGAGGAAGGGGTGGTGTGTTATTTGTGTAAGCCTTTGTTGCACTGCCAGCTCAGGAGTCTCTTGAGACCTGGCTGTTGCTTACTGGTGCATATTTTGTCTGCTCCTCAGGGTGCAGGGAAACACAGGGTCCTGGTTCCTTCTTTTGCAGCACATTGGGTGGGTTATTCTGTGTTAGAGACTGCATGAGCATGAGTCAGATTTGAAAACCTCACCCAAGATCTGCACAGGGAGGCTTTAGCTGCGAGGTGCAAACCAGTGCCTGGCACTATAGCTGGGCCAAACCCAGCCTTTCCCATCGCAGCTTTATTCCATGTGAAAACCACAGTGCAGCCCTTCCAGCACCGCACAGGAGAGCACAGTGCAAGACTCCGGGTGGGTGGGCTGGCTGGAGGACAGGGAGGTATCTTGGGCCTGGAGCTGTGTGAGAGTTAAGGCAGTTTCCTCTGGGTTGTGCGAACCTGAGGTTCAAGTCACTGCTCTTAAGTCTTCCAGAGGGAAACTTGGCCTCAAACCCGTCTCTCCCTTCTCAGCAGCCTGCTGCTGGGCGAGAGGCCACCCTAGGGTTCTGCCCTCTCATCATTCTCCTTGATCCCATCTAAAGAGCTGTGATCAGAATTGCTCCATGGACTCTCAAATGAAGAACTGGGGTTTGGTTATTTTATGGTGAAGAAATGCTTAGTTGCAAAAAAAATCCTACGTGGCCCTGGCGTGCTTTCAACTGGCATCCTGCCTGCCCCTCTGAAAATACTGCTCATTGTCAGTGCAAGCTCTCCATGTGAGGCTGGTTCTGTGGTTGCAATCCCTCACTTGTTAGGTTTACTTTTACCTGGAGCAGATGGTAGGAGGTGGCCTCTTGTTACAAGGCACTGAAGTGACCCTCTGAGGCTGCCTGCATATCCTGTTGCCCTTCACAGGGGAACATGGCTCAGAGAAGCCGGTGCTCCTGTGGGATTTGAGGAGCAGCCACTGCTCCTGGCTGTCTGTTGTTAATACTCGCCATCGCCTCCAGCTCTGGCAGCCGTGTCTGCAGAAAGCTTTGTGGGCAGTGGAAACAAGCTGGTTTCATCATGACAATGGAGTTATCCTTTTAAGGGAAAATTCCCTCTGGGAGCCTACCCTCAATTACCTCCTGCTCCAGTGCCTTCTTGCTGGAGATGGCTCCTAACACAGCGAGTTACAGCCACAGCAACTCTAGCGAGGCCCCGTTGCTCTCCAAAAGAAATATTCATTAAACTCTGTTGGCTTCTCTTGTTTGTAAATGTAGAAATTGGGGTCAAACCCCAAATGACCAGCTCCCCTCATCAGTGCAGTTGTGCATATCCAGTCTATGGACATTGCATCTTCAAACCCAGATGCTATTCCCATGGTATTAATGGTGTTGTATGCACATCCTGTGTTCTTCCTTACAGAAGGTTGTTGCAATATTCGGGAGCTCTGGGTAGAACACGACTGGTGATAATCAGCTGATGCAAGTGCTTGCTAAATGCCAGGGAACTGGGGTAGGCAGTGCCTGCATTTCAATTTGCTGTTATTCACTGTGGTGAATGGGAGGGGTCTTCCAAGGGTCCTGATTCTGAAGCCAAAAAATGCCTTCTATTCTGCTGACATGGCTCATAGTCCACAGGGGTGATGTCTAACCAGAACAGGGCTGCTGCAGAGGTTGCCCTCTGCCTCTGTTGCAGTGAGCAGAGCTGTAGGGAACAGCCTGTGCTCTTTCTGTTCTATAGGAATGGTGGCTTTGGCTGCAAGCCCCCAAATTTACATCTCGTGTGTTTAGTGCTGAAAATACTTTTCATTCTAAACGAACTGCTTACCAGAAGAACATGACACTTTTGAATCCAAACTTGTCACAGGAATGAGACCAGACTCCTTAAGGAACTTCTAGGGACTGCTTTTGATAACTGAGAGTTTACTGTGATCATCAGAGAAAATGGCATTTTCTCTTGGGGCAATGACAGCCTCATTTAAAACCCAACCCTGTACCTGTGCAGCTACTGCTGTGTGAGCCAAAACAAATGGACCACAGACTGGATCAGCTGAGAATGGAACAAAGCTCCTTGGAGGAGCTTAGGAGGCAGGCTGGATCCCTGGGCCCTGTTTTGAAACATGCAGGAATCCTATTCTGTCTGCCTGGGTCAGACTGAAAGAGCTTTCTCATCTTCTCAGCCTTCTCAAGGATTTGAATTCTCTTCCTTTAGCAAGAGCAAGGAAAAAAAGGAATAATTCCAACTTCTGTAAGCAGAGAGGAAGCAATCACATGAGCTCCATCAGAATATGTAATTTCATGCTTTAAAAACTCTTTGGGTTACTTAAAATGGTGTAAATGAACTGAAGTCCTTATTGTGTTTTCATGTTGCGGAGCAAAACTGTCCCCTTTTGAAACGTCAAACTTCTCGAAGCTTTGTTTGTACGTTTTGTTTAAGCCAGGACACTTCCCCACCTCTGGAGCCTCTGTTATCAGTGTGTGGTGCTGGGCTGCCCTGAAAACATTGTGCCAGGAATTTCTCATCAGCAGTTCCCAGAAGGTCCTCATTCCACCCTTGGAGGTGGGTGGATTTGAACCGTCCTGCATTGAGTGTGATGGCTAAGCTGAGAGCCATCCTGTCATTCGAATACATAACTATTGTATGAACTGATGACCTTTCAGAAGCTCATTAGTTCTTGGCAGTCGAAAACAAGTGGAATTCATTTGTGTGGCTTGGGAAACTCAACCTGTGCTGTTGAAAATTCAGCATTGCTCCAGAGAAAGGGCTGGTCACCGGCTCTGTTGTTGGACAGGAAGAACATCCACATGCTGGGAACTGTCACCAGGGAACGTCAGTTCAAATCTCTATCTCCCGTGATCTCCCATATGACATCTGGCCATGGTTTTTAATTTGAGCTTCATTTCCTCTTCACCGTGGTCGTACAATGCATGAAGAACTGGGCAGAGCTTTGCTGTCATGGTGATGTGCTCCAAACAAACCCTGAAGTATTCTGCCAGTATTGACTTCTTGTTGCGAATGAAATAGCAGAGGAAGATCCTCGCCCAGTTAGTCATGCTGGCTTGCATCTCTGTTGGGCTTTTGGAGGTACTCTAGTATACTATTGATTTCAGTGATAAATATCTCAGTAACTAGCTTTCAAATATCCCACTTTCTGATTATGACTCTGATGTGTAGCTCTGAGGGGAAGGAGAGTTTGGATCTGTTTGTGTTGCAAATGTGTCACATCCTTACCCATGCATGGGAGCTAGTACTTAGCATTGCTTCCCCATGTCTTGCCTTCTTCCTACCTTTGACCTCTTCTTCTCCACTACATCCCTTTATACTCTCTGCTCCAGATGACTTTGTCTTTCTCCTCAGAGCATCTCCAAATACTTCAAGCTCTTATTTCTTACTTTGAATGAACAATATGGTAGATTTAACAGCTATCTGTAGGATTTGCACAGTATGTCTCACCCATTTATGGGTTAGGAATAACAGTTCTTTCACTGTCATATCACCCAAAGAAAGCAGGATTTAGATGTCCATTCCCATCCCTGCTAACAGACAAGTCATCAAAGGACAGATTCTCAGTATTGGCTGGCTTTTTTTCTGCTTTACTGTTTTTAGGCGCTCTTTCTCCTGTCACTGATGTTCAGGTCATCTTGTGCTTGCTGCAAAATGTCACTACTGCACCAACTGAACGTATGTGCTGCAGGAAGATGGGTTTGGAGCCCAGTTCTTCAGTGCTCTGTGCCTGTCCCTTCATTCTGCAGGGTGAGAAGCTCCACTGCCTTTCCTGGCTGTGCTACAAAGCAGAATTCATTCATAGCCACAAAACACTTTCAGGTCTTCATACTGAAAGATGCTATAAAGAACAACCAATAGTGGGTTTAGTCAAAAACCTGAGGTAGTTCTAAGCCCAGCTTGGGTTTTCAGCATTTTCATTCCATTCATACATTTATTTTGAGCAAATACTTTTAAAATTCAATTCCTGACTTTGAAAAATGCCCACGTTCCACAGCATAAACTTATCCCCCACGGGGATGTGGAAACCGGCTCCTGCATTTGACAGGAGCAACGAGGAAGGAGGTTTTCTTGGCAGCAGCACAACTAAAACTGATGGACAGCTTCTATCAACGCAGCACCGAGCTTTCCAGGAGTCAGTTTTTCTGGCAAAGGAGGGGCATGAGATGGGAAAGCTGGGAGAGATGAGAAGTGAACTCTGGAGCAGAAGAGGAGCAGAAAGCTGGGGAGAGCAGGTCAGACTGAGGAGGTGTGAGCAGGGTCTGTGGGGGATTTCTAAGGCATCATGTCTGTCATCTCCCAGCTCTGCAGTGAGAGGAAAACCAGGATTAAAGACCTAAATACCCTGTGGGGTTTACTATTAGGTTTATATTATTTATTTGCAGGCTGAGGGAGCTGGGCTGGTTCAGCCTGGAGAAGAGAAGGATCCAGGGAGACCTCAGAGCAGCTCCCAGTGCCTAAAGGGGCTACAGGAAACCTGGAGAGGGGCTTGGAGCAACCTGCTCTGGTGGAAGATGTCCCTGCCCGTGGCAGGAGGTTGGAACTGAGTGAGCTTTAAGGTCCCTTCCAACACAAACCAGGCTGGGATTCTATGATTAGCCCCTAAGTCTGGTTGCTGAGGCTTCTGCCAGTGCCCTGTGGAAACAGTATAATCAAGAAAAATCTCAGGCAACAGTTTCATTCACCTCTCCATAGGAAGGAAGGTACCCCACCTTCCCCATGTATCTGCTGTTAAGCAGTCCCAGTGCTGGAGGTCCTCTGTAGAACCTATTCCAGAATACATCCTCCCGGGCCTGGAAGACTTTCCTAAATAGAAGTTTTTAATCTTTTTTTTTTGCTGCAAATTAAGACACCTTTGTTTTTTCCCTTGCCCCAGTCCATGTGTTAAGCTGCTGACAGCCGCCCCTCCTGTAACAACTTCTCAAAAGTGGCATTTTGCTGTATTTAACAGTTTTCTTCTTTTTTTATCCCTGTTGGTGTGAATACATGTGCTTTATGTCTCATCTTTAGTAAAGCTGCACTAAGGTAGGATTCCTTTGCTCTTTCCTCATCTATTGTATTTTACAACCTCTGAACTGCCAAGCTGGGCTGGCTCAGGCAGAGGGGACTAATGCTGCACAGCAGATGGAAGGGCTAAAGCCTCCTGCTGCTCTCTGAAGTGAAACCGGTGGGACTGGGCCTGTGACACCCAGGAGGGGATGGAAAACACATGGCTTAAAGTACCTCACATTGATCTCAGACAGCAGGATTGCTGCTGAGAATGAAATTGTTAATGCCTTGTAGCATCACATCAGTGGTTGTCACAGGAATAGTGGGTTGCTTAGCTGTGAGGTAAGGTGATAGAAGGACATGGTGACTGAGTTTCCTGAAATAAATTAAGTACTGGCTTTCTGAAGTATGTGAACTTGCACAGCATAACAAAACAGGGATCTCCATCCTCTGAACACAGTGGGTATCTTCTGTCCCTGCAAGCTTGCTAACTCTTAAACTGGAAAGAGGAAATCTTGGCGAACTTCACTGATGGTGATTCATATTTAAGATAAACCACACATTTTTTAATAGCAAGAACACTTAGTCATCAGAGTGGAGCAGCCAATGCTGTTGTAAATCATCTGGCACCCTGGGACAGAAAGAGTTCTTTCTGCTCTTTTTCAGTTGCAAAGTTAGTTCTGTGGGATCACTGGATGGAACCTAGGACCTGCATTTTCTATTTCAGATTACCTATAACACAGTCAATCCAGTAACCCATGACTAGCCATTGAATTGAAAGCAGTCAGGCGAGTATTTCATATGGCAATACTACGTATGTTTTCTTTTACCTTTCTTTAAATCATGTTGTACATAGTGCTAGACACTTCCTTACCAACATCAATCTCAGGCCAGAATGTGATGTACAATTTGTTTTCTTACTATGAGAGGAAGAAAGTGCCTTTCTCTATATTTTTAGAAGTTAAACCTGTGTCTTGGAGCTTGCTTTGAGGAGCAGCCCCCTTCCCAGCAAGGGAATAGAGGGTTTGCTAAGCACATATTTTACCCAGCTGAAGCCAGGCTTGTGCAATAGGATGGCATGTACAGTTGCCCTCTTTCCCCTGCTTCCTCGTAACTTTTGAACCTACTGACCAGTTTCTACCCAGTTTTCACAGAAGGGAAGCACTCACTATGGTACCAGCTTGTCTTCCTGTAGCTTACTGGCCTCTGGGCAGAGGAACAAGGCTCTGGTGCTTCTCACCACCAAAGGGATGACTGCAGAGTGAGCTCCATGTTTTGTAGACACCAGAGAGTCCACATGAAGTTGTTAAGGGCAGCCCAGACAGGACTGCTGGTGGTGGCACTTGGTGAGGATGCTTTCCAAAAGGAGCAGGAGCAGATCCTGGCCTTGGCTTTCTGGCCAGGGCAGCCAAGCTGGGAGGCAGGGATGACTCAGGAACTGCACTGTGTGCAGTAACAGCAGCTCCAGCTCTGTGTCTGCTGCATCCCCAGAACTTCTCCTTCCTCCAGGCTTGTGGTTATCACAGCATCTAGCTCACCACAGCCTGACCACAGCCTGTGCAATGTGTCCTCCTCCAGAGCAGAGCCTCAATGTGCTGCTTCACGTAGCTCTTCTTTGCTCCTGTTAAGGACAAATGGCTCTTAACCAGTTGATATTTAAAAGGGGGTTTTATTGCCAAATCTCAAAGATCTTTACAAGCAGAAGACAGAGTGCTGCCTTTCCACGGGCTGCAGTAGCAGCTTTTCAGATGGACATCCACACTTGCTTGCTTGCAAACTCACTTCCTTCCTGTCACAGACACATAACCTGGTGGCACAGCCCAAAACACACTCACATCCCAGTGCCCCATGCCCAGAGGGGTTTCAGACAGAAAACCCCAGCCTTAGTGCAGCCAAAATTAGATGGAAGTTGAAATGGAAGATTAAAGGAAGACTTAAAAGAAAAGTGCATGGTGGCAGGATGCACACTGAAGATGGGAGTTGCTGTGTAAGGTCAGAGATGCCCAGCACTGCCATTTTCAGAGCAGCATGTAAAAACAAAGGGCAGTTGCAGGAGAACCCACTCTCCAGTCCTAGGCAGGGCCCGCCTCATCATCAGAATTGGTCGATGAGAAAACAAACATGAGCCGGCAGTGTGCCCTTGAAGCCCAGAAAGCTAACCATATCCTGGGCTGCATCAGAATGAGTGTGACCAGCAGAATGAGGGAGGTGATCCTGCCCCTCTACTCTGCTCTCGTGAGACCTCACTTGGAATATTGTG
>JASSUY010023100.1:0-16691 GCA_032466535.1 Forpus xanthops
GGTTCAAACTTAAACAGGGAAAGTTTAGATTGGATCTGAGGAAGAAATTCTTTACTGTAAGGGTGATGAGGCACTGGCATGGGTTGCCCAGGGAAGTTGTGAATGCTCCATCACTGGTGGTGTTCAAGGCTGTGTTGGACATAGCCTTGGGTGACATGGTTTGTTGGGAGGTGTCCCTGCCCATGGCAGGGGGATTGGAACTAGGTGATCTTAAGGTCCTTTCCAACACTAACTATTCTATTATTCTATGTTTCTATAAATGCAAACTTCTGGGACGTTACTGCAGCTTATCCAGCTAGAGTGCAAAACCCTCATAGGTATCCTTTCCAATAGGGTAACTCCATTCTGTCGCCGAATTTCACACAACTCGTAGTTCACACTGAATAGTAAGTTGCACTTTTCCATCAGTTTTGTAATCTTAAAGATGAGTGCTTGGTGCAGGCTGTAAGGAAGAAAGTTCTAAGTGTCACAACTAGTGAACCACTAGTCACAGAAGTGGTTCGCATTCAGGTGGTCACAGAGCAATGCTAATGTGACCTTCAGTTGTATCAACTAAGATGCAGCTGGAGGAGCTAAGCAAACAGTAATGCCTCTGCATCAGGCAGTGATGAGACCACATGTGATCTGATACTCAGTCTGATTGTCTTGCACAAGTGGGATGAATTTGAACAAGAATGGTCTTAAAGGAGTGCATCTGAGAAAATCAGTGTTGGGAGTTTATCCTGTTGGAGGGAGACTAGAATTGTGTCCTCCTTTCCTTAGTGAAAGGCTGAGTTAACCACACTTTAGACAGACACCAAGACTACTTGGTGACTACTACTGAGGAGGCCTATTAGCTCACTTCAGACAGCACTTAGGTGAAATCACTGTTACTTACAATTGCCTTACAGTATTTTCTCAACATTGTTGCTCTCAGAAAATCTCCATTCTGGATTCATATTCATAATGTGCCTTCAGAAAGCCCCAGGGATTCATGTCCTCGATAACAACTAACTAAATCTAATAAGGGGAAAAAAGAATAAAATCCTGTATGTGAAAGTAATGTCCCATAATCCCTAAAAAAAAATTAAAATAAAATAAATCAGTGACTATGCAGAGCTTATTTCTGAGTTTCAAATGTTTCTTCTGTATTTATAGGTCATGGTCTTGTCATGCACAAGCAGTTCTCAAGATAATAAACTACAAGGATGATGAAAAATCATTCAGTCGTCGTATTAGTCACTTGTTTTTTCATAAGGAAAATGACTGGGGCTTTTCCAACTTCATGGCCTGGAGTGTAAGTAATTGTACATGTGTTAACCTATTGCTAGATAGGAGCAGTTTTGAACTTATACTTGTGGGTACTGGGATACCTATGGGAAAGGATTTTCTCCAAGCTGTGTTTTTTTTCTGTCATTGCTGTAGATTCTTTTTCAGTTTCTCATAAGTTCCTGTGCTTAATTGTTGTAGATGGCTTTTATTTATGTTGTGATTTAAATACTCTCTCATTACTATTTTCTGCGTACTTAAGTGCTTTTTTTTTTGTTTTCACTGTGATAGTCAATGTTATTCCAAAACAACATAGTTTTTCTTGCATTTCCATGTATTTTTGTGTATGCTTAGAGATATTTAATGCCATAGTAATAAATGCTACTAAGGCTTATCTTGAATTGAGCCTGCTTATTAGGCATTTTCATCTGTCTGAGATTCTGGTGAGAAGCAGCAGAGCCTTTGATTACTGACTCTTACTGTCCACAGAAAGTTGAAATAGTACTGCAGAATATTAAAAGCCAGGAACAAGTTTCCTGATTTGAGATATAAAAAAAAGAATTAAAGTATATTGAGCTGAACAACAGTTTTGTTGTTGTCCTTCAGTTTTTCTTCTTCATTTTATTATTACTGATAGCTCAGGCCTGCACATTAGAAAGTGATGTCTAGCTGTTTGCTTCACTGCAATCAAGTTACAAGTTCCAGTTTTCATGTTTGTGTGTTATTCCTGTTCTACAGGAAGTCACTGATCCTGAAAAAGGCTTTATAGAAGAGGACAAAGTTACTTTTGAAGTCTATGTTCAAGCAGATGCTCCACATGGAGTGGCGTAAGTATCTGTTTAAAAATAAGATTCTTTAATATTTTTATGTTGCTCAAAATTGTTCAAGTATTTTGTGTTATTAACATTTGTAGCTCTCATTAGGTGTTCTCACTTTATCTCCTTTAATTGATGAGTTCTCACATGCTAGTATTTTTCATTAGTCACAGATTTTTGCATAGGTTAAACTTCAACTTGCATTGGTCAGCATAATGTAGTATAACTTCTGTGTGAATTGATTTGTAGTTTAACACCTGTAAATCTAGCCTCAACATTTCTGATCTTAGAGCTAGTGAGGGTTTTAGACACTTGTCTTGCTTTACACTTGCTTTAAAACTGCCTCACCTGAGTCATTCTACCTAATGTCACTTGTAAACAGTAGTTGTACTGAAATGCAGACTTGCCATTGAAAGTACAGCTCTGGGTTCCAGTGCACTTTCACAATACTTTTTTTTTAACTATATAGAACATCTTTAAAAAGAAAAACCTAACAAATTTGCAAAGCATTTGATTGCAAAGACTCTTGTGTTACTGGCAGGCAGGAGTGAAGTGTAGTTTATTGGAATCTGAAGTGCTAGTGAAGTGTAGCTGATACCTACCAGCAGTACTACCTTGTAGCAAGTACTCTTTGTTATAGTTAATAAAGAACTATCTTGTTTTAACAACTAACTATTTCCTAGGTGGGATTCAAAGAAGCACACAGGATATGTTGGCCTAAAGAACCAGGGAGCAACTTGTTACATGAACAGTTTGTTACAGACTTTATTTTTCACAAATCAGCTACGAAAGGTAATTAATACGCAAAAGAAAATGAGGTTACTAATTGAAATATGCAGTATATTATAAATGCTTCAAAACAGAACTGTATGTTCCTTTTGCCTCCTTCATCCTTTTGGAAAAGTGACTTAAATGATGATGCATATTTTACTGAAGTCTGACTGCAGGAAGCTCCTTTTTTAACTTTTACAGTTTGTTGAAAGTAAACTTTTGGTTTTTGTGAAAGCAAACAGAATACCTGGTGAAGGCCTGACTTTAAGGAGTGTTTCTTAAATTGTATGATGGGTTAATATTGCTACAAATTGCTGAGGGGTGAAGAAGGATGACTGCATCATGCAGATCAGAGATGGAAGTAATTTCTTGTTCTTGAAATAGTTAAAATAGAGAAATTGGTTAAGACTTCTCAGCCCATGAACAGTGTTTAGAAAAGATAAACATACGCAACCTTCATAGTTTTTTCCTGCACTTTAATTTGTATTATGCAGTTAAATTTCCTGCTGGTATGTTTAGCATTTCTAGTTATGGAAAGGTGTATAATTTTAGTAAACATAACTTTGTATTTGCTTCATTCATGTGTATTTTACCTACTGTTATTTCTTCGCTGGAAAAAAATAAATATCAGCTTAATAAGTATCTCATTCAAACTCATGATGAAATAGTCTAGCTACTGTATCATTTTAGAATAGTGCAATAGCCTTAATAGGATAAAAGCAGAAATGATGACTTAATACTGGAGGTGACTATCTAGAAGAGGGGATATACTTGGGAAGAAATGTAGCTCTACACAATTTAGCTCATATTGGAGTGTCCTATTGATCCTGATTCAACCTTCTGCACATTCCTGTGCTTATCTCTCTCAGTAAAAATGAGCTGCTCTGACTCGAACTTTTTCTGTGTACACTAATTATTACATTTCCATTTCACTTTTTTCTCCAAAATTTCCCTTTTCATGTACTTGCATTCCACTGTCTTGGATTTTAAATCGTCATTATTTAGATCACTGTGGCCTGTAAGTGTACCGGTTGGGATTTCTTTTTTCTCTTTTCCAGCATGCTGCTTACTCTGAAGCATTGCAAAAAATAGCTCATCAAGCTCCAGTAGGCTGTAACTGAGATCTTACCAGTGCCGTGCACAAGGAATGAATACTTGTTTTTCGTGATGCACCTATTTCTTCCTTGCAAGATCTATAACATACTTATTCAGCTTATCATTCATTATAATGCCTGTTCCTTTTGTTCAGCACTCATAATATTTGTGCATTTTATGGTTTTGGACAACTTCACTTGGCTCTTGAAAGAAAAATGTGTTCTTATAATAGCTACATCTAATCCAATTGAGTAATTCCTTTCAAGACTATCGTGTAGTCAGTAAATCAATATGAACCATGAAATAATCTTGTTCTGTGAAGAAGAAATTCTTTTTGTGATATAGATTTGTTTCAACTGAACTAATCTTTTCAGGCATTTCCCTGCACTTCCCCTCCAGCCCCCAAATAAATGTCAGCTTCTAGGGAGTGTTAATATCTGAATAGTGACCATACAAGAAAGCTTAATTTACTAGCTGGTAACTGCAGCTTCCTTTATGAAAATGTTACTGGGCATCAGCTGAAATGCCTCATTCTTTGCTCTTTGCTTTGTCTAGTTTTAGACAGTTTTACTTCTTGTTTGCCATTATTACAGATAAGGGAGAATCAGTAGTTATCTTGTCTGAGAAAATGAGTTTCTACATTCTTGTTTTCACTTTGAGCAAAGTTGTTCCTCTTAAAACAGGAAAGAAAAAAGAAAATGTGTAGTATATTCAGTTTGCTTATCACCAATTCCATTGTTTCTGTTAATCCTCCTGATTTAGAAGAAATAATGATTTCTGTTGCTGTTACTTAGAGCTTTGTTAACAGAGAAGTTGCTGTCAGGAGCAGATTTGGAAGCAGTGAACAAAAGCAAAGGCAAGCACATACCTATGGAAAGTCAGCTTCTGATGAAGCTTAGGTGGGGATGGATAGAGAGGTCCTTCCTTTCTGTTTCCAGACAACAAATGGAAGGTTCTTAGGTATTTGGAGTGATACCCTCCCTTTATTAGCCACCAGGTGGCTTCAGTGGTAGGGAGCAAAGCAAAAGAAATTTCTCTTCAGAGAGTATGCTTATTTGTCTGCCTGTAACTGAGAAATGCATGCTTAAATGTACTCCACCTAAGCAAGGGACAGTGGACCCAAACTGATCCTGGTTTGATATTGGACCATGCTTACAAGAGCCTTCCCATGTCTGTCAGTGGTGCCTCTAGTCAGTACATGTGGCTGCTTCCAGTCCATCTTAAAGCTCTTTGCTGTTTCTTTGAAAAGCTCTTTACAATTCATGAGAACATTGCAGAATGTTTTGATAACTGTGCTAAAACCGTAACTACTGGTCCAGTACATTTCTCCCTGATGTGGCTCTCCTCAAGTTGTCCTGTGTATTTTAACTTATATTGGAATTTCATACATAGTATTTTCTTCCCTTCTTCAAGTAGTCATCTTGACTTTAAGCAATGTGTTCACCCTTCTCAGTAGCATTCTTTTACTATATCAATATCTAGAATTTTCCTCATATATCTGTGCCTTTTGCTTGTAGCCATTGCTTGTACATGTCCTTGTCACTCTCCTGTGTTTCCTGAGAGAACTTCTCAGGTGTTAAATTAGGTATTCTGCTTTTTTCAATTGGATTACAATCCTCTGTCCTTGTTCTTGAGGTCAAGCTTTCAGAGTTTGGGAGGGTAAGGCATAAAAATAAAAGTTCATAGAGCATTGTATTTGAAAAGTGGATGGTTTAGATTGGAGAAACACTTGAGCTTTGAGAAATGGGCTTTGATACTGTTTATCTACACAAATAGAATGAAGTACCAAAGAAGGGCTTTGTGTTAAATGTTTCTTTTGTAGTATAATGTTTAGAATTTCAGAAGAAATAAAACTGTTGGTTTTATTCAATGGTATCTGGAATGCAGTAATTATAAGTAAATTGTAAGTTATTACTTTAATATTTCTTGAGAGATACAGGAAAGGAATTAATTGTCCAGATGGTATATGAAGAAAGCAAATAGGAACTAAATGCAAAGGATCTAATTTTGATTAACTATCAAGGTAATCTGAACTTGCATTTAGACCTTTGTGGTAAAAGAGTCAACAAGTTGACTTTGAGCCTGCTGTAGTATCATCTTGGTTAATTATGAAGAATATTTAGCATTTTAATATTTATGCTATGAGAATGTGTCAGTATTGGTTGTATTTGTATTTTTTCATTATGCAACTTTTGGCTGCGTGGAGACCTCATAGCAGCCTCCCAGTATCTGAAGGGGGCCTGTAAGGATGCTGGGGAGGGACTCTTCATGAGGAACTGTAGTGAGAGGACAAGGGGTAACGGGTTCAAACTTAAGCAGGGGAAGTTTAGACTGTGTCTGAGGAAGAAATTCTTTAGTGTAAGGGTGGTGAGGCACTGGAATGTTTTGCCCAGGGAAGTTGTGAATGCTCCACTGCTGGCGGTGTTCAAGGCTGGGTTGAACAGAGCCTTGGGTGGCATGGTTTATTGTGAGGTGTCTGTGCCCATGCCAGGGGGTTGGAAGTAGATGATCTTCAGGTCCTTTCCAGCCCTAACTATTCTATGATTTTGTGATTCTATTCATTTAAACATAGCAGGTAACTTACTATATATTTGGGGTTTAAAAAGGATTTGTAAGATGTCAAAAACAATTAATAGAGGCTGATTACAGAGATTTGGAAGATTTGAGGCTTGGTCATTCAGCTTTTTCCTGTATCTTTTAGCTGGTACAGAGCAGCTCATAAAATGGTCTGTAAACCAGGGGCAGCAAGAGATAGGTTGAATTCACTCTGCAACATGCCAACTTGATGTTCATATTTTAAAGCAAAAAACAACTTTGGGTTGTAAAATCAAAGATATCATTTTAGCTATTCATATTTGAATTGGAGTTTTCCCAGATCAGCTTAGTTAACTGTAACTCTGCATTTGGATGATAAAAACAGAGAAGCAATTGAAAAGAATTGTCTTTATTAGTTTTATGTTCTCATCTTAGGAAAGGAATTTTCATAACCAGGGTGGCCAAAACTTACAGTAGGCTGTGTGGAGAGGTTGTGAGACCTCTATTCCAGGAGATGTTCAGAGCTGAACTGGATATGACCCTGAGCAACTGGACCCACCTTTGAACATGGCACCTCTATGTGCAGAAACAGGGTTCAGAACCTATGGAGTTCTCTTCCAGGCTGAAACATTACAAACTCCAAACTGTTAAAGTAGTTCTTGGCTCATAAAAAAAATTGCTGATGCAACTACATAAAAAAAAATACTATTTGTTTTTCTCTTAATTTTTTCACACTAGGCAGCTAGCCAGATGGGTTGGCAAAAATAATGCCATGAAGTTCAACAGTTCCACTTGTTGCTGGTGATAAAATTGAAGATGCTATTTACTTCAATTTATGAGATTTCAAAAAGCAGTTTAAGCAAATCTCAAAATTAAAAGCAAAAGAAGCCTTTTTTGTTGCCATTTTGGGCTGGGCTGTTCTTAAAATTATCCTGAGGAGGTAAGGTTGGCTGTCCTTCAAGAAAAGTTGATAACTTTCAGCTAATTTCTGTTTGTGTTTTCCCTCTTATGTACATAAGTACTTGCAAATAAGTAAAACCATAAAATTTGGAACTTACCAATGTTCAGTCATGATCTGCTTTAGATAATCTCCTAAATTCTGAGAGTTGCATATAAAACCTGAAAGATGAAAGTCTTTTGAACTATCATATTGCTTAACAGTTGCATAATTAAACAGTGTTTTTTTTTGTCTGAATATAAGGGATTTTATTTCTTTAAGAAACTTTGATATTTTTGTAAGATTATTCTTCTTACTACTGTAGCTATTCTGCTGATATTTTATATTATTCTGAGTATTTATGTTGCTGTATTTTTGAAAATGTTTGTGGATGTTCAGAACTGGAATAGGAAACTGGCCTGCCAACTTCTCAAAACTGTCTTTGCCCTTTCTTTCTTCCTTCCTTTTTTGTCACTCCCTTGTGTTCTTTCTGCATGAGCTTTGTCTTATCTGGTTACCACCACCTCTGTGCGGAGCTTTCTTATAACAATGAATGTGTTTCCCCAACAATTCAGCTACGTACTGGAAGTATTATCCTTGCTCTCTA
The DNA here is from genome assembly GCA_032466535.1 of Forpus xanthops. Classification (NCBI taxonomy): domain Eukaryota; kingdom Metazoa; phylum Chordata; class Aves; order Psittaciformes; family Psittacidae; genus Forpus; species Forpus xanthops. The sequence continues at coordinate 8,009 of JASSUY010023100.1, forward strand.
TATATCAAGCTGAAGTGCAGAATAAGTTAGAGGTGCTGGACACCTGTGAAATCTGGGCTGATGCAGAAGCAGAGTGAGAACTACTGAGATCCAGTTAAGCTCTTCATTTGCAGAAATGTTATCATTCCCTGTTGCTTCGCAGACAAAAACTCAGGTGGCCATTTTCCTGTTGCTTAACGCGTTATTTTCTCATCTGCTATTTAATATTGAAGTCCTTATTTTTTCATGTGTTGTTACCTAATCTCCTTCCAGAGTTGTCTGTTTCCTTTTTACACTTATGCTTTCAAAATGAGCACCTCCCTGTAAATACCTTTTCTTTGCTGTTTGTTTTCCCTAGATATATTGGTGTACACTTCTTAAAAGTAAATCTCATTTCAGTGCCTGTTGAACTCTCCTAATCCCCATTGGGTCTGTCTGTGTAATTTCTTTGTTCTCAATCCCTCCCAGATCAGTATAATCAGAGAAGTGAATTGTTAAGCTGTTTATTTGCTGGACAGTGATGACGTTAAGTAGAAGTGAATGTATCGGAGGATCTCAAAAGCTTCCTCTGACATCCTTCTCCTCTATCTGGGTCATTTCTGTTTTCAGTTGCTTGCTGCCCTTTACTGTATCCTGTGTTTTTCTGTGTTTTTTTTTTTTCCCCATAGGCACTATAGGTGACACTATTCACTGATAGCCTCAGCATTGTGCTGTAGCTTGGCTGTTTTCAAAAGCCTATAGTATTGATCTGTATATCTGGTTTCCATTGTGATGATTGTGTAGACATGCCAAGAGTGATATGTTGTTTGAAGGTGTTAATGCCTTAGTGCATTTACTTTTCTAGGGTGGAATAAGAGAACTGTTAGGGAAAATTAAACGGGGGATGGAATCTGTTCTTCGCATCTGTTTAACCGCTGTGTGCTAAGAAAAGTCTTTCCAGACAATTAATATTTTTACACTACAGGCAGAGATTTTTTGTAGGGTCTCTTGGAGCCATGATTAAATGGAATGATACGAAGTAAGTCACTGAAGAGGAAAGAGTGCATTAAATAGTGTGAGCATTAAACTTTTCCTTAGATACTAATGGAACTAAATGCTTTTCCAGGCTGTGTACATGATGCCCACAGAAGGAGATGATTCATCCAAAAGTGTTCCTTTAGCATTGCAAAGAGTGTTTTATGAGCTGCAACATAGTGACAAACCAGTTGGAACGAAAAAGTTAACAAAATCTTTTGGGTAAGTTACAGAAATTTGGACTATTTATTGGGTTATTACAGACTTCATGAAGCTTTTCTTTTACAGGGTTTTATTTAAATCAGGCTGCTTTTAGGGAGGTACAGAGAAGTGTTAATATGTTTATGTTAATGGCTAACTTTCCTTAGTTTACTTAAATAGGTCTGTGTTTATTGTTAGTGGTAAAGACAGCTGATCCAAAAATCAGAATGTTTTTTTGGGGAAAGGGAAAGGTACATGAGCATAGCTGGTAGTAGCGGGGTTATAATTTACCTGCTACCTAAAAATTGCATTACAAATTTGACTTATGTAAAATTCAGCACAAAATACGTTGTTGAACCCTTGTAGTTCATGTGTTGTTGTTTGGGGGTTTTATAATTTAAATCCGTTTTAAATTTAGAGAAATGGCAGGAATTTACATTCCTCTATTGTTCTGCATTGATGACAGTTGCAACATTTTCTTATAGCACATCCAAGATGCATCTATTTTTGCCTATGCACAGTTTCTGCAGTTAGTGTTGTATACTGCTTTGTGATTTAAAGCTTAAGAGGAGTATCTGTTGCATGAAGTGAAGGTGTTTGAGCATACACACAAAAATAATTCTTCACATTTACCTCATTCTAACACCCTGTTTTCCTTCATAAAACAGTACAAAAACTTACATTATATTTTAACTTTTGCTTAGTGTCCAGTTCATTGGCTGGTATTTTTTCCAGTGTGGCGGTACTTCTTGTGAGATGGAGTAATTTTAAAGTTACAGGGTGTAATTTTAAATCTGGAGCATCTAGACATGGAATTCTAGAATTACATATTATAGCTGCATTGAGGATGTTGACTTTTTTTCATTACTAGCTTGATGTTTAAGCTGAGCCCAAGTTAAAAGATTAAGTTTAGCACATAAACTCTACAAGCCTTCTTTTTGCATGTCATGTTACAAGGAGTGAGTAGGATTTTATCAAAAACTGTTCTAAAAAATTAATATTTTCATTACTTTGACCAGTATTTGTAGACTTTTATATTAATATTCACAAGCATTTTTTATGTAAAAACAAGGTAGGAAGTTTGTGTTGTCTTTTTCACATAGCGTCCATCCTGCATCTTCTGCTAAAGCTTGTAGTAGTGCTCTGTCCAGATAAGACTCTTTGTAACCCTGCATCTTTATAACCTTTACTTTTCAGCTTTTGGAATATTTTGAAGTAAGACCACCTCAACCACCTCATTGTTCTATGCTTATCTGGTCATACCTTCTTCCTACTAGCACGCTGTATATTTAGTTTTAGTTTTTTTTTTGCTGTCCTGTTACTCTGGAAGGACTTGCTGATACTGTAAATATTTCATCTCGAGTTAAGATTCCAACCGTGTCATCTTTAGTAGCATGAAAAGGCTTTTCCAAGGGTGTTGCAGATGCTTGATTTTGTATCTGCAAGCAAGGTTTTAAAGGTGTGTTCACGTCTGCCTTCATTCTTGGGAAGGAAGTTTAGATTATGCTTGAAGATTTGGTCTTTCTCACCATGTTAAATCAGAGAGGGGTTTCTGGCCTTGTGAGATCTGTCTGCATACTGGGCATTGAGAGTTTTTAAGTGAGTTTGTCTGCTTTCAGTAGAAAGCAAATCCATTGTCTGAAGGAACACCATTTTATCCTAATATGATGTAACCTTTAAGCTGGCTAGTATTTAAAGCCTGGGGAGTCAGGAGATTATTTTCCATTCTTCATTTTTAATTATCCAACAGGTCCCTTCCTTCAGCTGGTTTAAGTGTGGGCCACTACAGTTGTTTTGGCACACTTTTGGGAATAGTACTCTGCCAGTGAGTCATCGAGAAGAAAGTGGGAGGGGAAGGTGAAGTTGGTATTCCTCCTGATCACCCTTGTGATTGTGGCTTACAAGGGCTGGGATTGAACCTCATACTAAAGCTAGAGCCTGAAGTAAACATAGGTTAATTCATATGGCTAGGAATGATGACTTGAAAAATAGTTATCAGGGACTTAAAAAGTATTCTTGAATTTAGGTTACAGAGTTCATAGGATAAAGTATTTCACGCGGAAACTAAAACAACTTTATGCTGCTTTTTTCATTCAAGGCAGTAGTGCTGAATCCTCTTGATGCAGTGTGACAGGCTGTTGCTCTCACCCCTCCTTTGACATGGCTGGTTTTGCACACGGACAGTTTGGGAAGGTGGATGCCTCCTTGGATCCTTGAGGCACTGTGCATTCAGGATTAACTGTTTAGATGAGCACAAAGGAGCCAGTATTTCCTATAAATCCCTTTACTACTTTTCATGTGCTGCAATAATCTGAATGCTACTTGACTGCACCTGAAGGTCCCTCAGAAGAGAGGCAGCGAGAAGCAAGCTGCTGCGGAATCTATTCTGACAGCCTTGAATTGGTCCCAAACCTTTTCTTCCGAGGTTTTTGATGTGAACTAAGGCTAGATTGTGGACAGGAAGAAGAATTCTGCTAGCAGCAGCCTGCCTCTGGCTAACTTCAGCTGCCTCCCTGGTGCCTGTCCCCACATCCATAGAGAGGGAAGGCCAGGTGGGCACAACCTGCTGCCAGTGTCCTGTTCACTGTCCCATGTTCACTGCCCCTTCTTCCTGCTGAGTAAATGCTACAGGACTAAAAAAACCTGTGCATTAGCCAGTAATAAATCTCAGAGTCTTTACATCTTGCTAAGTATTAAATTCTTGATCTGCAAAGAAATCACAAAAAGGTCTTTTGAGCTATAAGTTTTCTGCATAATATACTAATTTTGTATTAATTTGCTTTACAAAGGTGGGAAACTTTAGACAGCTTCATGCAACATGATGTCCAGGAATTATGTCGAGTGGTATGTTTTTACTATTTCTTACTAAACTGTGATGCATAAATTTGTCTCTTGATATTGTGTATACATAATATAATGTAGTAACAGTCCTGGTAGTACTGGCATGTGCGGATTAATTTAAGCTGAGTATCCAAGACACAGGTTTTGCCTTGGTTTATTTCTCTTTTTTAACGATGGCATTGATTGTGGCTTTTTGTGGGTGAGGAATTCATAAAGGATAGAGAAGGCTGAAAATAAATGGATTGTATGCTTGTGATCCTTCTATAGCCATGGAGAGAAATGCAGTTTTGAAGAAAAATACATTATTACATTTGTGAGTTTTTCAAAACTCAAAGGAATGTGGCATTGTAGTTTTTAGGGGGAAGACAAGGATTTGAAGGATTATAAAGGAGGTGCCAATAAGAGTAAACTGATATTTTATTTTTATGCAGATGGCTTAATCAGTGAAGTAGTCACCAAAACCTGCAAGTTTATCCTATGTAAAAAGCTTATTTTTCTTTCAGCTGCTTGACAACGTGGAAAATAAAATGAAAGGCACATGTGTAGAAGGCACTATTCCTAAGTTGTTCAGAGGGAAGATGGTGGTATGTATTTAATCCTTCAGGGTTTTTTTTATTTAAATAATTTATACTAGCAGCTACTTGTATGCATTGAAACTATGAGTTTCTCTTTTTATTTACAGTCTTACATCCAATGCAAACACGTAAACTATCGATCTGAACGAATAGAAGATTATTATGACATCCAGCTAAGTATAAAGGGAAAGAAAAATAGTAAGTGATATGCATCAGTCAAATACTTCAATATCATGGACGTCTTTAGTGCCTGTTGATTTCAGATGGTTTTCCTGATGCTCAGCACTTTGTAATATCATTGTTCTAAGACACTTTATTAAAGACATTTTCTGCAGAAAATGTCTTTTGCTTACGTTACCTTTTTTTCCTTCTCCCATTTTCCTTCATATCCAATTCTCTCACTTACCTGTTTTCATAAAACTATGAATTCTAGTAGTTTTCCTGGTGCTTACTGTGCCATGGTGGTAACAGTAGCATCACAGTAGGTTATAATTTATATATGAAGGTGAACTTGGAGGTAATAGATTCTCCTTTAGACTGGACCAGTATTAAATAAAAAGAGTTAACTAATTGGAGCAGCACACCAGTGATCCCTGTCATCACTTTACCAAGTACTTGGCAAACAAGACACGAGAAAGGCTAAGTAAGAGTCTAGCAAATGGAGTCATCTAGCCTTGATACTTAACAGTTGCAAAGTGAGAACAGGAGATTTGGCAGACAGCTGTAACTGTGTGATTTTAAAATCTGTTGGTATTCTCATTTGCAGTGAGAGTTCCTACTGTTTGGTGCTTTTTGTGACATTATTAAGCAATATAAATTCTTTTAATTTCAATAAAGACAAATATTCAAACATGAACTCATGTTTTAATGTTATTTGATTAACACATTGTGAAGCCCTCAGGCTTAGAGTACACTTACATTTTTCTTCCTGATTCCCTACAATTCCTTCATCTTATGTTGTTTCAGTTTTTGAGTCCTTCATTGACTACGTTGCAGTGGAGCAGTTGGATGGTGATAACAAGTATGATGCAGGAGAACATGGCTTGCAGGTATTTTTTAAAGTTGTTTTTGAAGTTTATTTCTCTGTCCTTGATAAAATAAGAAAGTTATGGTAACCAAAAAATGTTGCAAAACCCATTCTAGGTTGTGTCACCTGATTCTGGTGATGCTTCTCTTTAGACAACCTCTTATGTAGCTCCTTGCAATATTGTTAGATTTCTTAAAATGGAGCTTGGAATTTAAAACAATTATCAATGAGTTTTACTCTTACACATGTGTCATAGTGAGTAAAATGTTGAACTTCTCTGCTGATCTCAGGACTGAGAAGTTCTTCCTCTAAGAGAAGTCTGTTCTGTGTATCTTGTGAAATAGTGGCATATCTCTTAAAGTGATGTTACAGAGAGGTCATTTTTGTATCCTCAACAAGAGCACCAAATGAACCTCAGGAATGTTACATGTTCATGTGTGTGCTGCATGTTTCTGAGCTTTTCAGCTGCAATTTGCTGCAGTCACTGCAGGAGGCTGAAGTCCCTTATAAAATATGTTTTACTGAAGCTTATGTCTCCAGCTTCCATATACCAGGTTTTGTCAGTAATACAGTATGTATTTTTCAGCTGTTCTTAGGAAAGTGCAGCATGGGAGCCAAATACTTGTTTGGAGGATACAATGAATGTGAAATTTTTGATTGATCAAAATAGAGTTTTTGCCTTTGTATTCTCTTTTATTTATTCAGGTCACTTGCCCTTATTGCAGTGAGGTGTTCACATATACTTGTATGAATGGCCTAGATTTTAATTAATTCTAAGTGTTATTGGAATAGCTCTTGGGAAGGTTGGTGCTGTGTTATGGTAGTTAACTTTCCCCCAGGGTTTGAACTGTTCTTTGCACATGATGTTGTCAAGCCTATACAATAAAAGCCCGTAAGAAAAGTGTCTGTAGCAAACAAGTATTGAGAGTTGCTAAAAATGTTGCAGTTTCAAACTCTGTTTTCTTTAAAATGTCTAGGAGGCAGAGAAAGGTGTGAAATTCCTAACGTTGCCACCAGTATTACACCTACAGCTTATGAGATTTATGTATGATCCTCAGACTGACCAAAACATCAAGATAAATGACAGGTAACTTTTGGTGGTGTGTTTATTGTGCTTTGGGGGGAAAGGGGGAGGGCGGGGGTGTTCATTGTAGCATTTGGACCTATGAATGTATTTTACCAAAAACCACTTTGCCAAAATCCTATTTCGGATTCAACTATGAGGAAGGTGTGTGCAGTTACATATGGTGGAGATCCCCAGAAACTGCACTGATTGTATGTTCAGGTTCTGAGTAACAAATTCAGTACTTAAACAGTTACTTGTAGCTGTTGTCTTGAATACAAAACAAGTGAATGCATCTTATAATGCTTTGTGGAACATTCTTTGTGGCACATGTGGGAAGTTGCTACATTCCCATTGGCTGTCACAAGGGTAAATAGGATGAATAGATAGTCTTCTGCTTTTCCCATCTTACTTCTGTGCCTGCTCACTGTAAACAGAAGCTGATAATTTCTCAAGGAGGTGCATTGTCGGTTGTAAACTAAATCTGTGTTGCAACAGTTTCAGTCTCACCAAGAAAGGTTGACTACAGCAGCTGATAAACATCTCAAAATCATGTTCCAGTCCAGTGTTACCTGTGCTAGAAAAGCTGTATTTATGTACTAGAAAATAAGAGGTTCTGAGCTTGTTCCTTTGACACAGTGAATGTAAACCAGTGCTGTTTCAGTTCAAGTGCTCTTACTCTTGTAACTGAGGGCATACTTTTTCAGAGGCGCTTATGAAGGTTATTCCATATTAAACCAGTATAAAATCTGCCACTGTAAGCAGTGTATCTTGGATAGAAATGGCATTATAGCAGTAACTTGTTCAGGTTTTGTAGCATGCTTTAGGAGTAAGTACTAATGTCCTACATAATAACATGCATCTGTCCTAACTATGTATATAACAATCTTTATTCTTTTCAAAACTAGGTTTGAGTTTCCTGAACAGTTGCCATTAGATGAATTTTTGCAAAAAACAGATCCTAAGGATCCTGCAAATTACATTCTTCATGCAGTTCTGGTACACAGTGGAGATAACCATGGTGGACATTATGTTGTTTACTTAAATCCAAAGGGAGATGGCAAAGTGAGTATTGAAAAGGCCTGAACATATTTGTGCTTTGTGAATACTTGCAGGTTTTGTAATGGGCAGATCTTTGTTCTTTGAATATTTGTTCCTTAAAAGGAGAGTGTGCTGACATGCTCACCTCACACAGGGGGTTGAGTTGTCCATTTCATTCTTAGCTTGGTACTCTTTCATTTGGAGCCTGTTCAAATATATTTAGAAAACTTACTTATTTGCAAAAAAGAAAAGCCAATAGCCCACTTGTCTGGTTTTTGCTCTTCAGGGAGGAGCCTGCATTTGGAGGCAGTAAAGCAACCAGTTGCTTTCTTAAGAGGAGCAGCTTCGTCTTTGCTAGTGCAGGTTTCTGGCAAGATTTTTAAGTAAAGGAATCCCTTCAGTTGTGTGTGTATATGCATTGAAGTTGTGCTGCAGCCGAATTTTAACCAGCGTTCTTTCTTAGACTGACTTCATGCTGAAGCAAATATGAATATTTCAAATGTTGCCGTAACTCAGAAGTTCAGTATTTTTGCATGTCCCACTGTTACAAGTTTAGGTCAATTAATTGTATCTGTTTATAGCTCAGATGCCTCTTCCCTTAAGTTGACTGTGTTAGTGTGTATATGACTGTCTACAGTCAGATTTTGAAGTGAATTTCTTACTGTTTGTCTTTGTTTCTTAATTGGCTTTATTGTTTTAATAAAAAATTTGCTGTAAATTACTTCCAACGTGCAAATAATTATTAGATATCTTGTGTATCACTGCTTTATATATTACTTTGCACCAAATAAGATAGTTTTTCTAATTCATATAGAAATGTTCCATATTTGAGTAGCTGTTTTAAGATAAAATTCCTTAAGGTGAAAGAGTTGGGGCTGTTCAGCCTGGAGAAGAGAAGGCTGCGTGGAGACCTCATAGCAACCTTCCAGTATCTGAAGGGGG
>JASSUY010023102.1:0-24884 GCA_032466535.1 Forpus xanthops
ATATGTACACATATGTGTGAATACTTTACCAAATATAATCTTAGGGGGAATCCAGTGAGGACCATTCCACCAAGTCCCTTCCCGAGCACCCTGAGCACTCATCTGCTTGGGCAGGGGCTGCCTGTACCCATGGCCATAGGGTGAGATGAAGTAGATGCAGCAGTGGACACGATTGTCCTGGATGTTCTTCCTGTTGAGGCCACTTTCATCACGGAAATACTGCTCAAACTGCTGGTCAATGTAGTCAGCCACTGGCTTCCAGCTGTGGGGACAGGGAGGTGATCGCGGGATCTTCAGAGTTCCCTGAACCACCAGCTCAACACATCCCGTGATCCATGAGCATCCCAACCTCAGAGGCAATCCCTGGGGAGACCCCCCACAGCACGTACCACTCAGTGTTGTTGACAGCATCACCGAAGCCTGGTGTGTCTACAATGGTCAGGCGCAGCTTGACACCCTTCTCCTCAATGTCCACCATGTGTTTGATGATCTCCACTGTTTGTGTGATGCGTTCTGCAGTGGCAGGAGACACATGAACAGTGGTAGTGAGGAGGGCACCTCAGGTGAGAGACAATGTGGGTGACGCAGGGAGATGCTGCAGCCCCTCAGGTGTCATCCCTAACCTTGTAAGGCTGGGATAGCTTTGCAGGATCAGCCCTTATGTGTACCAGTGCTCATAGCCAAGATTTGATGCTCCATGCCATGGCCCCTGGCATCCATATGAATGCATACCCATCCCATGGTGGCTATGCCATCCCTTGACACCCCAGTTCCAGAAGCAGAGAAGTCTGCTGGGTCCAGGCATCACTGTGGGAGCATTTTTAGCTCCCTGTAAACCCTATGCATGACCCCACAGCTCCAGGACTGCGCATAGCACTTGAACAGGCTGTCCAGGGCAGTGATGGAGTCACTATCCCTGGATGTATTTAAAAGATGTGTAAATGGGCCCTCGACACAAGAGGGATATCAAGTTGTTGGTGCAAGGTCAGAGTAGGCCACGGAGATGGTGTGAGGGCTGGAGCAGCTCTGCTTTGGAGCCAGGCTGAGAGCTGGGCTGGGGCAGCCTAGAAAAGGCTCCTGAAGGGGAGACCTTAGAGTGGCTTCTAGTGCATAAAGGGACTACAAGAAGCCTGAAGAGGGGTTTTGGACAGGAGACAGGACAAGAGGAATGTCTTTAACCTGCCAGAGGGGAGACTGAGATGAGTTCTTAGGCAGAAGCTCTTCCCTGTGAGGGTGCTGAGGCGCTGGCACAGGGTGCCCAGAGAAGCTGTGGCTGCCCCATCCCTGGCAGTGTTGCAGGCCAGGTTGGACACAGGGGCTTGGAAGGTGTCCCTGCCCGTGGCAGGGTTTGGACTGCATGAGCTTTAAGGTCCCTTCCAACCCAAAGCAGTCTGATTCTATGACCCTATGATTCAGTGTGGCACTTAGGGGACACAGTGGCAGACACGGCAGTGCTGGGTTAATGGTTGGACTTGATCTTAAAGGTCTTTTCCAAACTAAGAGATTCTATGATTCTATGCCCCTCTATGTCCAGGACCCTTCCACGTCACTGTGTCCCCAAGGATGTTGCTGTTGCATTTTGTAGCCACATGCACTTTGTTTTTCACTCCAAGCAACAGAAACAAATCAAACAACCCCTTCGAACCCCTGTGGATTTGGGCAAGTTTGGGCGATTTTACGTCAGACATTGGCTGCAGCTGAAATGGTTCTGTGCCCTGGACCCCGACTGCCCCCAGCTCCTGGATTTACTGCAGTTCCAGCCAGTCCATAGAAGCTGGTGCTTGCTTCCTCAGCAAGGACAAAGCCCCTGCAGGGGTTCTGTGCCAGGCAGCGGGGTCCCTGCTGCCATGGAGCCATCCCCAGCATCGATGGGCAGCTGGCAGCATTGGAGAACTGGAGGAGCCCCACTGGGCAGAGAGGGGCTGCAGCCTCCCAGGGGTTGCATAGGACTCTATCGCCATCCCCCCACAATACCCCATTCCTGGGACTGTTCCCATCCTCACCTTCAGCATTTAGCAATTTGCGGTCTCTATACATGTCCATCAGGAACAGGCTGTTGATTAGGGTGGACTTGCCCAGTCCAGATTCCCCTGCAAAGGGAGACAAGGGTAAGGGGGGGCAGCCCCCACACTCCCTCCCACCCACTCCATGGCTTCTGGTATGCAGAGCAGGGTCAGCTTTCAGGCTTGGACACCCCCTGGCCCCCATACCTGCTACCATGAGGGTAAAGTCGAAGCCCTTCTTCACTGATTTCCGATGAACCTGATTGGGCAGTGTGGCAAAGCCCACGTACTCCTTGTCATCCTGCAGGCAGAGGATACACGTGGTAACAGGGGACACCACCGTCCTACCCCCCCTCTGCCCCACCCCAGCAGGACACCCCCTTCCTCCTGTCCCCCCAGGGAGTCCCCCATGGCTGGAGCAGCATGGGATGGGGCCATGCCTGCCCAAACCCTTTGTGAAGAGCGAGGATGTCCTCTGCTGCGATTCCTGCAGCCCTTTGTCCCCCCCTCCCCACCGACACGTCCTGCACCTCAGAGGAGTCATAGGGGTCGAGCTGCCCCCAAGGGCTCCGGGGCCGGTTGGGGCTAGGAGGAGCGGGAGCTGCGATGTGCTGCTGGATATCCAGGGGCTGAGAGTGGGAGAAGATTCTGGCATCCCTCCCGTCGATGTCAGAGGGCAGCCTGCCCACACCGCAGGGGGGGTGGCTGGGCTCCTGCCAGCTCTCCGGGGGCTCCACCTTCCTGGGGCTGTCAACCGGTGGGCAATCCTGCAGGAGCTGGCTCAGCTCAGCCTCTTCAGAGTCCTCCTTCAGGAAACGCTTTATCTGCGGACCAAGAGAGCAGGTGACACTGGGGTGGCATTGTCAGACCAGGGTGGCATCACCCAAGGTGGCAACATGAGCCCCAAGGCTATAGCAGCCATATACATGCACTTAAGAGTGAAAGGGATAGGAGGAGAATGGTGACATGGCAACCACCCGGGGACAGCCATGGGGATGGCAGGGAGGACAGCCACGGTCCCTTGCACCCAGGTGCTTACAGCTTGTGGCACCGGGACAGCAGCCAGTTCCTGGCACTCCTGGGAACAGGGATGGGGACATTCCCCCTGAGCACCCTGCTGCTCCTCAGGGTCTTCCGGGGTAACCAGGCCCCCTGCACACCCCACGGCCTGTTGGGAGGACAGGGAAGAGACACCAAGAAGAGATGAACGGGGGCCGGACCCACAGCTATCACCAAGCCCACGTTCAGAAGGATCGGGACAGCAGAACCTGTTGTGCAAAGGGACTACGAAACAGCGTTGTTCTCAGGCTAAAGTCAAAACCACAGCACTGCACCAGACTGCTACTGCTGAATCCAGGACACCCACTTGGGCTGTGCCCTCGCATGCGCCAGGACCCCAACACCCCCTTGACCCATCTCTGCCCATGCTGCAGCTGGTGCCAGCAGCAAAGCCAGGCAGGGGCTGGGCACAGCGGTGACCGAGCTGCTGGCCCCATGAGGTGGTGGGGCTGGGATGAGGGACAAGGATGCCGGGACTGGGACAGCTCCACATCCTGTTTACAAGCGCTGCTGGGAAGAGACATGTCTGGCAGCAGCTCCTGTGGGAACAAGCCCTCCTGCCAGTAGGCAACAGGGTCCCCAACACCCCACCACAGCAACTGCCAGGAAAACCCATCCTCATGAACAGGGAGACCCTCAAATGGGGGGGCACACAGAGTTGGCGAGGGGTGCACAACACTGGGGGCTCACACGCAGGGGCCATTGCCCTGCTAGTCAGCGCCTCAGAGTAAGAGCTCTCCATGGGGACATGTCCTCTCCTGTTCCATGTCCCCGCTCCATTGTTGGGGGGGGCAGCAGTGCCGGCGGCAAGGCAAGATGCGCTGAATTACTGGGCTGGAAACAAGGTCAGGGCACTGCTGTGTGCTCGCATGCCTTCCCCCCCTTCTGCCTCCCCACGGTGAACCCCCCAGCACAGAGGCCATGAGGACAGGCTTGGGGAGCAAGGGGTGCCCCCATGCCCTCCTCTCCCTCAGCAGGTTGATAGCGGTGGTGGGTCTCTAATGTCACAGCATCCTCTTCCTCACTGACCTTGATCTGGGGGGCTCAGCACCAGCCCTCACCACAGCACAGAGATGGGAAATAATGCCACTATCACCACCAAGCACCTCCAGCCCTGCTGTTGCTCCATCTCTCAGTGCTCCAGCCCTTTCCTTGTCCCCCATGCCCAGAGAAACCAATGACCTCAGCAATGCTGTGGCATGGACAGCATTTGCACCATATCCTCGGGAGTCCTGCAGCAAGTGCATCCCTTGGGAAGGCTGTCCCAGGAATGGAGCATTGCTGTGGCACCTTCCCATCATTCTGGGTGCTCTGGGGCCCCCATACCCACGTGCCCTCTCCCGCTCCACTATGGGGGGGACGCTGTCTCCGTACCTCTTGCCCAGGCTGCAGCTCCGGGCAGGTGGCCATGGCAGAGCTGGTGTCACCCGTGTCCAGGAGAGGATGCCGAGTAGCACCAGCTGCACAGAGGGATGGGGAGTAGCATTAGCATAACTCCACCCTGGGCAGGCACTGCGGCTGGGGCGCCCACAGCACCTAGGCACAGCCCCTGTGGGTGCTGGGGGCAGGACTGGAGAAGGAGCACAGCCAAGTCAGCTTCCGCCAAGTTGTCAAGATGTCAAGGACCAGCAAAGCATCATTAGCCAAGGAGATGGCAAGGAAGGTCCTTGGGAGGCTGTATCATTATGACCATTATCATTACCACCAGCAGCCCCCTGGGCAGACTTGGCTGCAGCCCAGGGGGATGTTCAGCCCATGGAAACACCTCCATCCTAGGACAAAAACCTCCTTCATCCCAGTGCACACCAGTCCTCTCCTGCTTCCTACCCTAGAGCCATCCCAGCAGGGCTCCACAGCCTCTTTGATGGGAGAAATTTTCCATGAAACACTCTTTGAAAGCGAAACACTTTTGCGCCTCACAATCAAAGCTTCACTCATGGCTCCATGCTGTTGTTCTGGATGGGCATGATGGGTCTGGCTGGGAAGGGCCCAGCCCTGGGCTGGAATAAGCAAGGATGATGCCCATCACAGGATACCTGGCAGAAGCTCCAGCAGCCCTGCCTCAGCCTCTCCAGCTCATCTTTAGGGAGGCAAAGGGTTAACAGTGCCTCAAGAAGGGCTTTGATTGGCAGCACAGTCCCCAGCTTTCAATGTCAGAGGTCACCAGGAACAGTGATTCACCTTGATGTATGTCAAAATGAATCAGAGCAGCTCAGGCACAGAACTGTAGCTGCTCAGCTGTGGAAGGGCTGCATTCGCCAAGAGAGCACTGAAGAGCATTGAAGCATTGGCTGGTGCTGGGAGAGATGCAATGAACCACAGGCCTACTGGGCAGAGAGCAGACCCTGGATCCTTCTGTGTCCATCCCCAGCACTGCTAGGTCCCACCCAAGCTCCTCACTCCAGCACTAGGTCTCCCCTCACCCAGCTTTGAGGTCACTCAACACCAGCAATGGAGACTATGCTGTTCCCACCAGCCTCAGCTGTCCCAGGGGAGCAAGGCCACCATTCCCAGCTGACCCTGCACCTCCCTAAGGAGCTTCCCCAGGGCCTTGCAGTCTGCAGCACCCCACCACCATCCCACCAGCCTGGCCAGGCTCTGCATCCCATCAGCAGTGCCCCTCCAATTCCCCCTGCCTGGTGTAGTACAGCTCTCCTACAACACGCACCACTCTCCAACCATCTCAACTTACGCTACCGGCAGGAGAGGGGATTTACCACAGCAGGAGCCTGGGGCTGCACTGATGCCCCCATAAGCAGATTACATGCCTGGCTGCATGCACACTGGTACTCAGCTGTCACCAGCTCGCCAGCTCCAGCAAGGTGACACACATGCTGCATTGTCACACTGCATCACACCTTCCCACACAGTGCCAGCCCCAGGGCTCTGGCAGAGGTAACGAGGGGCAGCAAGAGAAGTCTGAGCTAGGAAAGCCACTGGCTCCCCTTTAGCATCCTTCTGCCTACTACCACATTCCCATGGAGTGGGTTTTCCCAGCCTGTTTCTACAGAAAAAGGAAGGGAACATCCCAGAGAGGGGCTGTTCTTGCAGTTGGGATGGCTGAGGCATTCCCAAACCCACATAAAGGTGACATTTAAATGACACGGTCTTTAAGTTCCCTTCCAACCCAAATCATTCTGTGATTCTGTCTAGACGTGCCACCCACAATACAGTGTGGCTCTACTGTAGTGTAACGGCTGTGCAAACCAAACACAAGCACGCTGCCCAAAAGGAGCACACTCTATATGGGGCAAGGGCACCATGGCCCCCATCAAAGCCCAGCTCTGCCAGGATCAGCCTGGGAAGCCCAGCTCTTCCTCAGGGCTGTTCCTGCTCCAACCTGCCCCCAGATGCATGGGATGCTCATGCCAACATGCTACAATCAGAGTTTCTTATCCGCAGCTCTCCTGTCCCACCCCATCAGAAGCATCCCAATTGGGAAACTGAGACTACCAACAGCTTTAACAGGAGCAGGGTGCTGGGCACCCAAAGGATGCAGGGCCAGGCAGCGGTGCAGGTCCTCAGGCTAGGCAAAGTGGCAGCACCAAGCAGGCAAGCACACGGGAGAAGAGCCCTCCCAACACATCCCTCTGCACAGCAGCTCCAGACTCATTCCTGGAGGGAATCCTCCAACTTGAAAGACATCCAAGCACTTGCACAGAGACCCTGGTATGGGACAATGCACAGTGGCTTCTCACAGCTGGGAAGTGACAGCAGGGCCTGCCCATGCTGGAAACAAGGTCACATGGGACCAGGCAAGAAGTTCTATCCCACTAAGGGCCAGGAGCAGAGGTTGAGGTCCCCCTCAAGCTCAACCTCAAGCAGGTTGAGGTCCTGCTGCTCATCCAACTTCTCTGGAAAATCTGTGGACAGCTTTGGGGACAGAAGGATGCAGCACTGGTGTCAGGGGCACCAGTTTCATCTCCACCAGCCATTCTGGATGTATCCACACTCATCTCCAGCCCCAGCTCACCCCATGTGAATGGAGAAGGGAGCTCAGCTCCCCTCCCAAACCTGGCTGTGGCTGTTGTCTCCCCCAACAGATGTTTCCAAGCCCAGAACCATCTATCCCCAAAGCCATGGTTTGGAGCCTTTTGGGAAGGCGCTCAAGAGCGCCAGTTGCAACACAGCACACACCACCAGCCACCCTCCTATCTGGTTTCACTGCATCCTGCTCCACTCCAGAGGAATGTGACAGTCCGACTCCCACGGCAGCTGCTGGGGAAAGATGGCCGGGATGGTTCCCAGCAAGGGCAACTGTCCCAGTGGCCACAACGCCGGTGCCACGTGAGCCACAGCCACAACACTCCATCACCATCCTCACCCTGGGCATGACCAATGCCTCAAGGTCCCCACGAGGATGCAGCTCCTGGGGACCTGCCACAATTGAGGCAGGACAAGCGATGCTCCTGTCAAGGGGGAAAGGCTGGCGGCAGCTCCGGACCTGGCGGGTACCTGCAACAAGGGCTCCAAAGTGCGGTTGGGCTCTGAGCGTGTGACAGTACCCGCAGCAGGGCTGGTCCAGGCTGGCACCGCCGCTGAGACCACAGCCCGGGGACCTGCCGAAAGTACAGCTGCGTGACCGCTGCTGCTCCCGGAGGCACCCGAGGACAGCCCCCGTCTCTGCGCCTGGACACTCGCAGGTCTCGGCGGCAGCTGCAGGTGCCGCTCGGAAGCAGCGTCGCCTTTCAGGGAGGGGGTGAGGGGACGGCCGCCGCGATGCCACGGTGATGGACGGTGTGCAAGCGGTCTCAGCTCCCCCTTCATCTCTCACCAGAGGCCGGCTGCGGGCAGGTGCTGCCTCGCTGCCAGCATGGACACCGACACCCACCCCCCCTCTGCGGCCCCGGCCCGCTCCACGCGCGCCGCACCGTCACCTTCACGGAGGGCGCCGGGATGCGGGAGCGGGCCCAGCTCCCCGGGGCCGTGCGGGGCGGTGCGGTGCCGGGCAGCCCGGCCTGGCCCCCCCCCGCCTTCCGGCCTTACCATGGCTGCGGAGCCGGGCACCGTCCGGGAGCGGCGGCTGCCGAGCGGCCGGGCCCCGCCGCCGGGATTAGCAGAAATAGAAACCGGCGGGGGCGGGGCGGGGCGGGGCGCTCGGCCCCACCGGCACCGGGCACTGCCCGGTGGGAATGACGCGTTGGGACAAGGCGGGAGCACCCCGGCCTTGGTGCAGGGCTTTGGGTATGGGGACCTGCAGCAGGGACGGGGCATTGGAGACAGAGCACTGGCGTCGGGTACCTGCACCAGGGACTTGGCACATGGCATCAGCGCGGTGCGCTGAGCACTGGGGGCAAGGTCCTGGCACAGGTACAAGGGTTCAGCCCCTGGTGTTGGCCGGCCTTGTACCCAGTGCAGCAGGGAGTGACCCCCGGGCAGCGAGCAGCAGCCCTTGGCACTGCACAGTGGGTACCAGGAGGCATCAGATGCTGCACAGCAGCCACGGGGTATGTGGAGCACTGGGTACCCTTTAACGGTACTGGGAACTGTGTGCCAGGCACTGAGTACCAAGCAAACACACCGGCACCTCACATATTGGATACCAAGGACCAGGCCCTGCACTGGGCATGAGGCACCACTTCCAGGCCTCCCTGCAAAATCGCAGCCATCCGAGCCTGTCCCAGGGCTGATGTTGGGCAATTCTGCAAGTGACCCTGCCTTGGCTTGGCTGTGATCGGCTGGCAGGCTGGGAATCTGGCAGAGGGAACCCCACAGGCTGTCACCCTGCATCCATCCCTGTCCCATGCCAGGGATTTCAGCCCCTTCCTGGGATGCCCTGGCCCCAGACCCATGCTTTCACAAGCAGTGAGTGCCAGTGGCAAGTGGCTGTAGCCCCTTGTTCCCAGCAAGGCAAGGAGAGGACACTGGCACAGCAGCTGGGGCAATATGGGGTGATTGTGTTCCTGGCCATGAAAGGGGATGGGGGAGTCCTGGCCAGTGGTAGCTGTTCCTGTGGTGCGTAGCTCGCAGAGGCTTGGCCATTGCCAAATTTCAGCATCCTGTTTCAGCTGCCCACCGGGGCTGCCCTCATCCCCCCCATTACACCCCATGCTGGGGAGGTGACAAGGCCACAAGCGCTCCCAGAGCATTCCTCTCATGGGCAGCACTTCCTGCCTCAGTTTCCTTACCTCTAAAACAAAGCTGGTGGTAACTTCCCAGCAGGAAAAGCCAAATCTGAGATTCCCATGGAGGCTGGGTGGCTCCACAGGGACCATCTCAGTGTGGTCCTCAGCTTTCTCACTGCCCAGGGCCTTGTTCCCCACCCTGCTACAGGGCCAGGGTGCTGCCAGATGGTTTTGTGATCCCTTCATTCCCATAAACAGCCAGTGCAGGCTTAGCACAACATGGGGAAGTCCCAGTGGCCACCCAGACCCCATCCATCTGGGGTGGCCAGGCAGCAAGCCCTCTCTCCTGGCAGCCTTCCCTCACCCGCTGCCAGGCAGGGGCAGGCAGGGGAGGGTGGCTGTTTGCATCTCTAATCAGCACAGAGAGGGCTTTCCTCTGGGATTACTGGGGATTACAGGCTCAAATGTGAGGCCTCATCTTTCCCTGCTCCTCAAGAGCAGTGTTGAGCCCCACAGGGCAGACTGAACACTGCTGTGATGAGCTGTGGGTGTTCTCAGCCATGCCAGCAGGCAAAACCTGGAGTTGCCACCAGCTTGCCAGTTGCAACTAGCTCCAGTAGCCCAGTCACACTGAGGCTGCTAAGATGCAACCCAGGCTTTAGAGCATTAAAAGCTGAAGGGATGAGCTGTGAAGAAGAAGGGGGGGAATGCAAGGGGCTGCATTTCCTTGGCCAGGGGATGACATGAGGGAAGCAAAGGTGATCCTTGAATGGTCCCAAGGTCCCTGAGGAACCCCAATATTCCTCACCCTGTCCGGCAGCAATGTTAGCGGGTCTCAGCACAGCATGGACAGGCCAGAAAGCCACCATGATCCACTACAAGGGACCAGAGCTCTGTAATTACCATTGGAGGCTGGGTTATTTTGGGAAGCCACTATGCTGCTGCCAAAGCTGTTATTTCTCCAAACCAAAACAAGATGGAAAGAACCCAGCCCAAGATGCTGCATCTGGGTGAGGGGAGGTTAACCCCTTGCCTCCTTGCTCCCTGCAGTGGAGGAGCTGCCCGCACCCCCAGCCTGCAGCCAGCATCACCCCAACATCAAGGTGGTCCTTGTGACTTTGCTCCAGGGGAGCTTTGAAGGGAAGATTCAGTAGGGGAAGATTTGGGGTTGTAGAGGTCACAGAGTGTCTGCCAGACATGGGGTGGGGCTGGGGGTCAGCCTTGTCCTCAGCTGCTGACGGGTTCAGAGGCCACGTTTTGATGCTTTTCTGCATCAATGTGAGAAACAGCTTAGTTTTAATTATTTCAGCTGCAATGGGTCCTTCCCAGCGCAGTGTCTGGGCCAAGGAATGCCAGCCAGGGCGAAGCACCTCACTGCTGCTCCACATACATATCCCAGGGAGAAAGCCCTGAAGGGTCCATTGCAAAAGTCACCCCAAAGGACACGCAGAGGCGGCAGTCAGGCAGGGAGGCTGCACTTCCCAGTCTGAAGCAGCCAAACAGCCTCCAAGGTGGAAATTAACTCTAGTTTTCACAGTGAGGATGAGCCACATCCTGCACGCTCACAGTGCCCCCCAAATTCTGCTCCATCCCTCGAGCATGGGTCAAGGTGGAGCTGTTCTCAAGATGCACCCAAGAAGCCTGGGCTTTAACTCCTGCCATTTATCTACTTTCCCCTGATCAGAGCCTTACAGGCATGGGTCGGGCTCTGTGCTTGACCCCTTCAGGGTAGCAAATAGCCTCCAAACTCACGTGCTGGAGTCTTCCAAATCCTAAATCCACTCACCAGGGTCTCCCAGCAACCCCAAACCCATGTGCCAGAGTCTCTCTATCCTTGTGCTGGACCTCTGCATGCAACTCTGGTCCCTGGTCAGGGTAGAGTTGGTCTGGGGACTGCGTGGGGCTACAGTCTCCATGACTGGCTGCTGCCAGCCCCTAAGAGGTAGGATTGTGGCACATCGTGGGGTCAGAATCGCAGCCGTTCAAACGCACAAGCCCAGGAGGTCCCACCCTAAGCCCTCACAGGTCTCTGCCTGTGTCCACCGACCCACCCTGGCTGAGCTGTCCCACAACTCATCACATCTCACCAGCCACCCCAAACCACTGACAAAGGATTCACCAGCCCGTGCTGCCCATCCTCAGTGCCAAGCCTGGCGATCTGGTGGAACTGGGGAATCAGAAGCTGCCCAGTGTCACGCTGAGCTCCCACGACACAGCCCCAATCCATTGCTTACCACCTTCTCTGGAGCCGCTCTGAGAAAGGGTTGTACTGGAGCCAGTGGAGGAGAGCAGGAGAAGAAAGAATTGCCTGAAAAAGAAGTTTTCCCATTAGAAGCTGAAGTTTTCCAGGAGCCCCGCTAAGCCCTGGTTGTTCCCCATCAGGTCCCTGCCCACAGGCAGCTGCTGTCACCCAGGGAAGGGTTCCTCCAGCACCGGTGCCCACTCTGCCAAGATGTGGGGAAAAGCCACACTTTTCTTCCCACCCAGTTCCCCAAATTTACCCATGCAGGCCGAGCCCCTCATGCCAGTGTCAGGCTGGGACGGAGGGGGCGGTGGGGCTGAGGGGCCCTGCCAGGCTGCCGTCAGCTGCCCAGAGGAACACTGGTGGGGCAGGGGCAGCAGGCGCCGGCAGCGGAAGTCGTACTTGGGCATCCCTTCCTTGGGGGGCTTTGGTTGGGTGCAGGACCACCAGGGCTGCGTGAGGGGCACTTCCCTCACTGTTGGCTCAGCATCGGGCACGTTGTTAGCCACAGGAGTGATGGAGTGGCCACCGCTCGGGTCCTGCTCTGGCTGGCTGCCGGCTCTCCCCGCGCTCTTCCCCTGCCCACCACCACAAGGCTGCTGCAGGGTCACCCGCAAGTGGCCCGATGACACGGGCTGCACCATGCACATCCTGCTCTGCAGCTCCGTCCAGCTGGGCACAGGGCTGCGGAGGCGCCGTGGGTCCTGTGGGGCTGAGGGACTTCCACTGTGGGGATGGGGGTCCTCCAGGGTCCTGCGGTCCTGTGGTGGCAGGGTACTGGGGTCCATGGTGATCCAAGGGGTGACAGCCGTAGGTGGACCCCCGCTGCCCTGGTGTTCTGGAGAGCAACAGTGCCCAGACCCAGGGTGCCACCAAGGGCGCATTGGCAGCATTGTGACACTGGCAGGGTGTTTGCCCCTGTCCCTTCACCAGAGTAACGTGGAACAGGCAAAGGGGCCACCCTGCGGTACGATTCGAGTCACTGTCACCTCCTCAAACAACCTCCCCCTGTCCTGGTCCCTCCTGTACTGAGCCCGAGCGTCCCCAGAGCAGTAAACCATAAGAGTTCCCCAGATCCTGGAACCCCTTCGGGCTGCAGTCTCCCCTCTTCCTCTCTTTGCTGCAGCATCCCTAGGGACATCCTCAGGGACAACCCCCAGTCCCTTCCATGTCACCCCCTCCATGAGCTCCTTGGGGCCCAAGGTTTTCTACCTGAAGCTCAACCCCCCTCCACCATCATCTCCCATCTCCCTCCCTCACCCTGTGGACCCTGATTTGGTTTAGGAAGGTGAGAAGTGTGGAGGGACAGCATGGGACAGCCATGGGCCACCACTGTTCCCTGGGGCTTGCTTTACATTGATGGTAAAGCTGCTCCAGAGTTATGGAGCTCCATAACCTGCCAGTCACCACTATAGGTTCTGCCATCGCGTGGGGTGAAAGTCAGCACGGCCACATGGGGCTCAGGGAGGGGACCCTTGTGTCCCTGGTTGGCAGAGGGGACTGAGGTAGAGGGTGATGAGGGGAAGGCACGATGCTGCAGGAAGCACAGCAGAGCCATATCCCTGGTGCTGGGTTTAAAAATGCCACATTCACATAGATCCGACAGAAGCAGTTGCAAGTGAAGTGGGGCCGGGCGGCCGATGGGATTTCCCTGCATGGCTTTAACTCGGGGGAGCCTCACCTGGCAGCCACCAATTGTCCATGTACCTCTCAGCAGCCCCATCCACAAGGGAAGAGCGAGCTGGAGTAACAGCTCCTTCCCACCCTCCCATCCTGCACCCCTGGCAAAAGGGGAAACTGAGGCAGATGGGTACCAACCCACTAACTTTGGCTTCAGCCCATTGCAGGGGTTCCCAGGGTTTCTGTGGTGACCTGGTCACATACATGACCCAAGGAGGTGGATTCTTCCCAGTCCAGGCTGCTGGAGGGGACACATGGGGCTGTGATAGTAACATTCCCTGCCCAAATCATGGAGAGACAGCTCAAGATGCTCATGGACCATGCAAAGTGCCCAGTCCTGAGCTGGTAGGATGGATGCTGTGCACACAGGACAACAGGGTGACTCTGGGAGCAGCATCAAGCATGAAAGAGATCCTGCAGAGCTGGGCACAGGACAATGGATCAGAGGGACATAGGAAAGAAGAGATCTGAGGACATCTCCCATCCAGCCTCCAGGCCTAGAGTATGGATGTGCAAAGCCATAGAAATGCTGTGAGGAAGGGCTCCTGAGGTCCCACTTCCCTTTTACAGCCAGAAAATCCTTCAATGTGGGCAAGACTTTCTGCACCCAAGCATTGAGACCTATCCCCATCTCCCAGTGGAGATGGATGGCCTGGCCAGACCCCAGTGACCCTACTCCAGCTGCCCGTCTTCCTTTACAGCTGGGCATGCTGGAGGGACACCAGCATCGCTGCCCCAGCTCCCCATAACCCTATGGAGCTGGGCTCCCTCGACTGGACACCAGCACCTCCTCTCTGCAAATCTCCTCAAGCCTCATGAGGACCCCACTGCCTGTCACCCCCTGCCTACAGGAAGGGTCCCTCAGCACCGGTGCCCACCCTGCCAAGATGTGGGGAAAAGCCACACTCTTCTTCCCACCCAGACCCCCAGATTTACCCATGCAGACGAAGATAACCCCAGAGGCCGATGGCTCATCCTCATCATTGTGGCCACAACGAGAACTCTTGGTCTGGGCCTTCTGCATGAGGATGGAGCTGGGAGAGGCTCTGCCAAGCAGCACGGGCTCAGCCACATCTTCAGCAAAGCCACCAGTGCCACTGACCCCCACCTTGGTGGCACTTCGTTGGCCCGCCCGCAGGCAGGATGGACATGGGCACTGCCAGCTCCCTGCCTGCAGCAAGAGCCTCCGTTCCAAGCCAGGCTCAAGCTTGGACAGAGCTTTGCCAGGACCATCCCTCAGGACCCCTTCAGCTGGGGATGGCGTGGGACCCAAGAAGGCACATGAGGTGTGGACACAGCTGTCAGCATCCTCTGGCTTGGTCTGGGTGATCTTGTCCTGCCTCGAAGGTGATAAGCAATGGGGACAGGTGGGTGCTGAGACTGGGGGGGCCGAGCCCCTCATGCCAGTGTCAGGCTGGGACGGAGGGGGCGGTGGGGCTGAGGGGCCCTGCCAGGCTGCCGTCAGCTGCCCAGAGGAACACTGGTGGGGCAGGGGCAGCAGGCGCCGGCAGCGGAAGTCGTACTTGGGCATCCCTTCCTTGGGGGGCTTTGGTTGGGTGCAGGACCACCAGGGCTGCGTGAGGGGCACTTCCCTCACTGTTGGCTCAGCATCGGGCACGTTGTTAGCCACAGGAGTGATGGAGTGGCCACCGCTCGGGTCCTGCTCTGGCTGGCTGCCGGCTCTCCCCGCGCTCTTCCCCTGCCCACCACCACAAGGCTGCTGCAGGGTCACCCGCAAGTGGCCCGATGACACGGGCTGCACCATGCACATCCTGCTCTGCAGCTCCGTCCAGCTGGGCACAGGGCTGCGGAGGCGCCGTGGGTCCTGTGGGGCTGAGGGACTTCCACTGTGGGGATGGGGGTCCTCCAGGGTCCTGCGGTCCTGTGGTGGCAGGGTACTGGGGTCCATGGTGATCCAAGGGGTGACAGCCGTAGGTGGACCCCCGCTGCCCTGGTGTTCTGGAGAGCAACAGTGCCCAGACCCAGGGTGCCACCAAGGGCGCATTGGCAGCATTGTGACACTGGCAGGGTGTTTGCCCCTGTCCCTTCACCAGAGTAACGTGGAACAGGCAAAGGGGCCACCCTGCGGTACGATTCGAGTCACTGTCACCTCCTCAAACAACCTCCCCCTGTCCTGGTCCCTCCTGTACTGAGCCCGAGCGTCCCCAGAGCAGTAAACCATAAGAGTTCCCCAGATCCTGGAACCCCTTCGGGCTGCAGTCTCCCCTCTTCCTCTCTTTGCTGCAGCATCCCTAGGGACATCCTCAGGGACAACCCCCAGTCCCTTCCATGTCACCCCCTCCATGAGCTCCTTGGGGCCCAAGGTTTTCTACCTGAAGCTCAACCCCCCTCCACCATCATCTCCCATCTCCCTCCCTCACCCTGTGGACCCTGATTTGGTTTAGGAAGGTGAGAAGTGTGGAGGGACAGCATGGGACAGCCATGGGCCACCACTGTTCCCTGGGGCTTGCTTTACATTGATGGTAAAGCTGCTCCAGAGTTATGGAGCTCCATAACCTGCCAGTCACCACTATAGGTTCTGCCATCGCGTGGGGTGAAAGTCAGCACGGCCACATGGGGCTCAGGGAGGGGACACAGGGCTTTGGGGTCTGGGGGGCCTGGCTGGGTGGGGATGGCATCAGCCCTAGGGTTTCGAGGTGACGCACAATGGGGTGAGAAAAACATGAAGGGGGACAACAGTGCGGCCAGCACAGAAGTGACCAAGCTGGGGGATGCCACCAAGCCCAGTACCACTGCACCAGCCCAAGCAGAGGGACTGCCCCCCCTGCCTCAACTTCCCCAAGAGCTCCCAGCCCCCCAGGGAGGCGAGCGATTCCCAAGCAGGCTGGGCAGCGAGCAGGGAAGGATTTATTGACTCACGGCTCAGGGTACATCACAGTTTGAGCTCCCTTCCCGCCTCTGGAGAGGATGTTGCCTTTGATTTCCCGGGCAAAAGTGCACGGAGAGGCTTCACAGTTTCATCCCTTTAGGAAAGCAGAACCGAGGCAGTGACAAATGGCAAACGCTACGTCGTATGAAAAAATAATACGAACTCTTCTCTTTAAATATCTTACAGAAAAATGAACCTGAATAAAGAGCATGAAAAGCACCGCATGGCGCGCTGCCCGCCCCCCCCCCCCCCAGGTCAAGGGCATCCACATCCCTGCATCCCTCTAGACCACTTAGTGCTGTGCCCAGGGATGCAAAGTCATGGATTAGCATGGGTAGCAGGGACGTGAGGGCAGTAGGGACCAGATGGATTGCCCCCATCCCCCGTGGGTCCCTTGCTCAGCCAGGAGTGCTGGCAGACCCCCAAGCCTTGGGTGCCAGCAGGAGCAGCGTTAGAGGGGCTGGCCAAGGACAAGGGCATTGCTACGAGCCTGGGGGGCAAGGGGCCACGTACCCCCACCAAAGGAACCCTTTGGAGGTCCCCTCCTGTGCTGCAGTGCAAGTTCACAGAAAACCAAGGCACCACCGCGAGGCCGCGGCTCTGTACGGGGCAGCCCGTGGGGCATGTGTGGGGCGGATGGCCACACAGCCTCATGGGGCGAAGGCGAAGCGAGCCAGGGGGACATGAGAATGGTCCCCACAGTGTGGCCAGGCTTCTCCAGGGTATCAGCTACAGCGTGCAGGGGCCATGCAGCCCCAGGGAGAGCCAGCTCCCAGGGACAGTGTGAGCAGCAGCAGTCAGCCCGTGCAGAGGAGATGGGCTTAGGGGGCTCATCCAGGGCGCCCCGGGGATCCGGCCCCAGGGATGGTGACAGCCAGAGGAGATGCTGGCGGCGGGCACAACTCCTTGTCCTGTGGTTCCAGAGGGGATGCGGGGGTTTATCGAGGGGGTGCAGGCAGCCCACCCTCGCCCCGCCGGTGCGTCTCCCCGAAGGCTCGGTCCAGCTGCTCCAGCTGGGAGCTCAGTGGAAGGTGGATCTCCAGATGCATATGAAGGTTTTCCAGCCACTGCTCCAGCTTGCTGAAAGACGGTCTGAGCAAGAAGAGGGGACACATCGCAGCTCCGCTATCCATGTCTGTCCCCCCACCTCCACTAGCCCCAGGGGAGGTCCTCAAGGACTCACCGCTTCTCAGGGTCCAGGTCGCAGCAGCAGACAGCGATGGGGAAGAAACTGGGGGGACAAGCTGGGGGACAGTAGCGGTCCAGGAAGCCCCTAACATTGAGGCCGAAGTCAGTGGTGCGGGGCAGGTAGTCAGGGTCAGCGCTCACACGGCCAATGATCTAGGGAAGAGGAGCTGGCTCAGCCCAAAGGGGGGACCCCAACCTCAAGGGAGGGACCCCAAACATAAGGCTCCCAACCCAAGGGATGAACTCAACCCCAATGGGGTACCCCAACCCCAGGGGTACTTGCCTCACACAGCACGATGCCAAAAGAGAAGATGTCCACCTTCTCATCGTAGCTCCTCCCTGTTGGGGAGATGGGTCAGGCCATGCTGCATGTCCTGTCCCTGCCCCACCAAGTGTCCTCTGCTTGGGGACAGAGCCCTGGCTGGCCATATGTCCCCTCATGTTGCCAGCCTCACCATTTATCATCTCTGGGGCCATCCAGTATGGGTTCCCCACCACTGTATACCGCTTCTTACGGTCCGGTTTCTTCAGGTTCTTGAGATGCTCAGGCTGGTTCTTCTCATCCACCATCAGCCGTGCCAGCCCAAAATCAGCCACCACCACACTCTTGTTCTAGGTGGAAGGAGAGGGGTGAGGCACAGGGGGAGTCACACAGGGGGCCGAGACCCCCACCTGGGCATGACACTGCTGAGGTGAGACTTACCTCCCGCACAAGGCAGTTGTGAGAGTTGAGGTCACGGTGGATGATGTTCATGGAGTGGAGGTAGGCCTGTGGAAAGGATGGGCTGAGAGTGGGGCGCATCCCCACCCTGTGCTCCCCCACCCACCCACCCATCCCTTGGTGGCACCCACCATGCCAGCAGCAATATCCTTGGCGAAGCTGACCCGCTGGCTCCAGGGGTAGTGGCTGTCCTGGGGGCAGGGGGGGAATTTGCCAGAGAAGAAGAGAAAGGAGAGGGGTCCCCAAGCCCCACTGGGGCTGTGGGGTGGTGGTGGGCTGACCTCCCCCCTCAGTGCTCACCATGCTCTTAATGAGGCCCCTCAAGGTGCCCCCTTTGATGTACTCTGTGATAAAGTTGAGTCTCTTCTCCTTGTACAGCACACCAATGAACTTGAGGACGTTTGGGTGCTCCAGGCAGCGCATCACTTTCACCTGCAGAACCACCCCAGTCCTGTGACACCCCGAGCACCCACCCAGACAGACCCACTGCTCACATGTTCTCCATTGAACAGGCAGGGCTGCTTGCACCTAACTGTGCCTGGCTACCCCTGCTTCAGGTGGTGCGTCCATCATCCTGTGCCAGGGTAGGTGAGAACATGGCACAGCCTCATCCCCACGTCCTCCCCAAACTAAGGGGATCAAGAAAGGGAACACTCACCTCTTTGAGGAAGGTTCTTTGCGTCTCCTCATCGAAACGGATCAGCTCCTTCATGACCATCACTTCACCAGTCTCCCGATGAGTCACCTGAAGGGCGCACAGGGGCTGAGCCACTGGGGAAACCCTGGAGGAGAAGATACCTCTCCTCCACCCCTGGGGAGCTCAGACCTTCATGCTCATGACACCTGTGGCCATCCAGCCCCACCTTGATGGCCTGGCCAAAGCAGCCCTTGCCCAGCACCTCGCCATGGATCAGGTCAGAAGGGCGGAAGATGCGATGGGTGCGGGAAACAACACGCAATGACTCAGAGCGACCGATGTCCTTGTGCTGGGATGCTGGTGAACCCACCGAGCCAGAGCCTGGAGACTTGTCTGTGCTGCAGCTCCTCCTGCAGGATGGATGGACAGACGGTCAGAGGGTCAACCTCAAGGTTGGACCCTAACAGGAGAGGCGGGCAAGCTGGTGGCCTTACATGACAGTCCGCTGGCGCATGGCACCAGATTCCCCGCAGGACGGGGGGACCAGGGAGCGCAGGGGGCTGCAAGGTGCAGGCAGGGGGCTGCAGGCAAGCCCCGGCTCACGGGCTAGAGGCTCGTGGGGGTCGTGCTCAATGGTCAGCTGGAGCAAGCGGGAGGTCTCCTGGATCAGCAGGTCGATCTAGGGGCACAGAATGATGGTGGTGGTGATTTTGCACTGGGGAGGGGGGCTGGCTGGGGGCAAGGGAGAGCATACCTCATCCAGGGGGACATGGCCAATGGGAGTGCCGTTTATCTCCAGGATGCGGTCGCCAACGTGGATGGAGTTCTTCATGTCAGGGCTGATGCAGTCTGGATCCACCCTGCAGGGCCAACAGGCAGCAGGGATCAGCCCCCAACACTGTCATGGGTGGGGATGTGCTGTGATATGGCCCATGAGCCACTCCCAGGCAATGGGGACAGGGTGCCACATCCTCTGCAAGTCACTTCTGCAAGATGTGAACACCTCTGGAAGTGTTCAAGGCCAGGTTGGTTGGGGCTTGGAGCAAGCTGCTCTAGTGGAAGGTGTCCCTGCATATGGCAGGGGCTGGAGCTGGATGAGCTTTAAGGTCCCTTCAGCCCAAATCAGTCTGATTTGATGATTCATTGCTGTCACAATACCCATGAGCCACCCCTGCTAAAAAGGGATACACAAGCAGACTGCCCACAAACCACCGTTGCTTGATAGGGTCATGCTGTCACAGTTCCCATGTGTCACCCCTCCGGGACTGGGACACACAGTCACGGCACCCACAAGTCATCCCTGCAAGATGGGTAGTAGGAGATGAGGCCATTAGTGACACAGTTTAGTGGTGGCCTTGGCAGTCCTGGCTAACGGTTGGACTTGATGATCCTAAAGGTCTTTTCTAGCCTGGTTGATTCTATGGGGACTTGCAGGCATGATGGCCCTGAGCAACTCCTCCAGGAGCACCTCCAAGCCATCCCAAGCACACAGGGATGTGCCACCCCCCTACCCACAGTCACCCTGGTAGATGGAGCAATGCTGGTGTATCTCCTGCAAGCCACCCTGATGGCCAGGGACACACCAGCACAGTCCCCACAAACCAAGCCCAGCAGCTGGGATCATGCCACCATGGTCCCCACTGGCCACCCCTGGCCTATGGGGGCACTCCAGCCCCATCCCTCATCCTCCAACCCCAAAAAATCTCTGCAGGGTGGATCCCACCTGCAGAAAGGGCACAGGATACCCCCAGCCCTGGGGAGGGGACAGTGGCAGAGGGGACACAGACGCACTCTCGGACGCGGACAGTGCGGGGGTGCTCAGTGCCACAGCCTTGGTCGATGGAGACAGAGAATCCACGTTTGCCATCAGAGCAGGCAGGGATGGAGACGAGTGTGACAGTGTGTGGGATGCGGGAAGCTGGCGAATCCGGCAGGATCTGCTCGATGACCGGTGTCACCACCATCTGGTAGTAGCAGTGCCCACTGTGGGGCCAAGAGAAGGCCAAGTGGGTGGGGGATGCCAGGGAATATGCATCCCCCAAGCCACCCTCCCAGGCTGGGACATACCAGTAGAGCTTGGAGCGCTCCACCAGCGCATAGGTGTCTCCATCACCGATGAATGTGTGGCAGTTGAGACAGCTGAAGCACTCAGGGTGGTACTTTTGCTCCCCAGCCACCTGAAAGCAGACACCATCAGCTCCAGGATTCCAGGTATCTGGGGTACCCAGTGTGGGTGCTGAGGCTTGGCCAGTGCTAGGAGCACCCATGGCTGCACCCATGCCAAGGGAAGGGCAGGCTGAGTCATGGAGTGGTGGGGACAGCTGTACCACCAGGCAGGGGATGGCTATGTTACCACGCTGGGGACAGCTAGAAAGACATCTCCCCACCATTGCAAGCCTTCCACCCTGCATTCCGCAGCCCCAACATGGTGGCACACCCCCAAGGTGCCCCTAAACCTGCACACCCTTCCCACCTGGCCCCCTTCCTGGAGCTGAGCTGTGCGTCAGGGCTCTGTGTCTGTCCCCCTGATGTCCCCACTGATGCTCACCATGACAAGCCCCTTGGTGATCTGTTCAGAGCAGCCGTGACAGAGCTCCCCGAAGTGCACCCAGTAATCCTTCTTACAGTACAGGCGCCCATCCTTCTCGTAGTACTGGTGGGACAGAGAGGTCCCACACTCACAGCACCTGTGGCAAGGGACAAGGATCCCTTTGTCACCATATCCCCAGTGTCCCCTTGCCCGCTGGCCCTACAGCTCCCTGGGCAACCTGTTTCCCCAAATTCTTTCCCTGCTGCAGGGTCACCACATCCATGTGTCACTGGCAGTGCAGGCTGGCAATGCAGGGACACAGAGTTGAACAGGACAGAGGACGCAGGGACGAGTGTGGGGAGGGAGATGCCAGCGCAGCAACAAAGTGCCACCCTGGTCACGGAGAGAGGGACGTGTCAGCCTTGAGAGTGCAGCACTCTGCATGCTATCAGCACGGTGGAGGGGCATGCACAGAGAGGATACAGAAGCTGCTCCAGGGCCATGATTTGGGGGTGCAGGGGAAGTGCACAGGGCCGTGCGATGGGAGGGTGCATCCAGGCATGCAGAGGGGCTGTGAGTTTGGGGGTGGCACAGGCAGGTGCAGGAGTGCGGTGCTGCATTGGGGGGTACAAGGGGGTGCTGAAGGGGATTTGCTGGGAGACCAGAAGGGTGCGGGGGGGTTCGGGGGGGGTGCCGGAGGGCTGTTGGAGTTGGAGGATGCTGCGGGGGTGCACGGGGCCTGCCGCAGCCGGGGGCGGGCACTGCGCAGGTGGAATCCAACCACCAGGCATGACGTCAGGACATGGAATTTCCCCACCCCATGACGTCACCACCCGAGGCCTCCCCCGGGCCAGGGTTGAAGAGGGATGGCAATGGGGGAGGGATGCGGCTGTAACCCCCGTGCTGCTGAGTGCCCCGATGGGGAGCTGCACCCCCCCCACGATGAGTGACACAGGGCTGGGGCCCGCGCTGCCTTCCACAGGGTGGGGGGCACAGGAGGAGGAGGAGGAGAAGAGAAGAGGAGAGGAGAGGAGAAAGGTTTCCGCACCAGTAACCCCCGTGCTGCCAGAAGCTGGTCTCCCATGGGGCAGCCGGAGAGTTGCGGGATACAACTGTGGCCCCACAGCGGTTTCACTGCACTGACAGCCCACAGAGGGTGGACTGAAGCATCCCCCAGAGAGCAATGGGGGTGCAGCATCCATCCCGACCCACTCACTTGGATCCAGAGCTCAGGACATGGCTCTTCTTCAGCGCTGCCACTAGCATCCTCCATGGGATGTGATGGGGGGACCACCCCGAACCCCTGCTGTGCTCAACACCCCACCCCCACTGGGACATCTGCAAGGTCCCAGCCACCCCTTGTGCCCCCCAACCCTGGGACCTTCCTCCTTGTCCTCTTCAGAGCTCCCAAAGCTTGAGCTGCTGAGAGTGAAAGAGGAAACAGGGAGGAAAGAGGGGGGCTGGGTGACATCAGCCCCACACACCCTGTCACCGGTCACTGGGCAGGAAGGACAGCAGTGGGGTGCAGGCAATAAGGCCCTCTGCCAGGCTTTGCATGCCACAGCCAGGCCTGCCTGCACCCCGCAGCTGTGCTCCTGCCAGCATCCAGGTGCATGCAACAGCCTCCTGTGTGCGGTCGCCAGGGCAGGAGCAGGATCTGCTGTCCCTGTCCCCAGCAGCATCCCAGTGTTCCCGCTGTTGGCTGTTGTCCTGGCTGCACCGCGCACTCCTACCGGAAGCAGTCGGCATGCCAATCTGCATTCAGAGCCTGCAGGTACTGCCCATCGTAGATGCCCTGCCCGCAGTTCGCACACACCGGCAGGTTGGTCCCTGCGTGGAGGGGGGAACATAAGGGGGACATGGCTGTCACCCTGCCAGCTACCCGCAGGCACATCCCCAGCACTGTCCCTCTGTCCTTGTCACTCCATTCAGGGTGATGACTTTCATCCCTCCCAGCCCCCACCCATCGATCTTCTAATGGGGACAAGGTCATGGTGATAATGTCCCCAGAGCTGGGGACAAGGCAGGGGCTCAGTGTCAGTCAGGTCCCACTGTGCCAGGCCACCCCTGTACCCCAGGGACTTAATCATGGGTGCCCATAGCATGGGGGGAAACAGAGTGGTTGAGGGGCAAGGGGTAGCATTGAGGATCTAGGGGCACGCCACAGAGGTGCTGAAGGGGAGGCAAGGCTCAGCCATCACAGGGGACAGGCAAGTAGGGGGGTGCAGGAGTGATGGGGGGCTGGGGACTGCAGGACAGATGCTTGGGGTGCACTGAGACATAGGGGATGGAGGGAGGGGTGCTTAGTGCTTGTGGCTGGACATGCAAGAGGGGTGGGATGGGAGTGGGAGCATACTGAAGTGCAGGATGGGTAAGGGAGGGATGATAAGTGCAGGAAGGGGGCAGAGGGGGGATGCAGGATGGGTGTGGGGAAAGATAAACACTGGCAGAATGGAAGGGATGTAAAGGAGGGATCCAGTGGGATGTAAAGTGCATGGGGGACACAGAGGGGTGCAGGATGTGTGCTGTGGGGCATAGGGTGAATGGGAGGGGGAAGACAGATGGGTGCAGGATGCGTGCTGGGGGATGCACAGTGTGCAGGGGGAACAACAGTGGTTCAGGATGGGTGCTGAGGTGGCAGAGAGGGATGCAGCATGGACAGGGTATAGGAGCAGTGCAGACACACCAAGAGATGCAGGATGGGTGTTGGGAGGGCTCTGCAGGATGGCAAGAGGTGAGAGATGGGGGGCGGCTGCAGAGATCCACAGGGTGCGAGGAGGGATGAGGGATGCTAGGGGTACAGAGTGGATGGGAGGCACAGCAGGGATGTGGGGGTGCAGGGAAGAAGGCATAAGGCATAGGGGGCTGGGGATACTGGGGTGCAGAGAGGAAGGTGCAAGGTGTTTGTGGGCTGCAGGGAGGGATGCGGGCTGGAGCAGATGTGGGGGGTGCAGGGTTTGGGGATGCAGAAGGGGTGCAGGCCGGATGAGATGCAATAGGAGGATGCTGTGCTACAGGGAGGGATGCAGGCTGGATGGGGGGTGTGGGCAGTGATGCAGTAGGGAAACAGGCTAAAGAAGGGGTACAGGAGATTTGGGGGTACATGGGGAATGAAAGCTGAATAGAGATGCAGGGGGACATCTGAGGGTGTGGGGGGGATGCAGGCTGACTAAGGGGTGCAGGGAGGGATGCAGGCTGAATAGGGGGTGCAGGAGGAGATTTGACGATTCAGGCTGAAAAGGGAGTGCAGGAGGAGATGCAGGGGGCAATGTGGGCTGGATGAGGGGTGCAGGGGGGATGTGGGGGTGCAGGTGGCATGCAGGTTGGATGGGTACGGCAGGGGAGAGATGCAGGCTGAACAGGGAAGATGCAGGTAGTGCATGGAAGATGCAGGGGGGCAAGACAGATGCAGGCTAGAAAAGGGGTGCAGGGGGGATAGCAGGGGGCAATGCGAGCTGGACAGGGAGTGCAGGGGGTGATCTGCGGGTGCAGGGAGACGCTGGCTGGCTGAAGACTGCGGAGGAGGTGTGTGGGGATGCAAGCTGGATGGGGTGCGCGGGCCGAAGCCTGGCCGAGAGTGGGGCACAGGGCCCGAGTGGCGGCGGAAGCGCTGAGTCAGGCGGGGAGGGGGCGCGGGGGGTCACGCACCTTCGTCCTCTCCCATAGGCTCGTCCCTCCAGGTGCAGCACAGCAGCATCAACCTCATGCAGCCTCGCTGCCCGGCGCCGCGCCAGGCCCTGCCCTCGCCCTCACCCGGGTCCGGTCCGGTTCCGGTCCGGTTCCGGTCCCGGCCCGGTTCCGGTCCCGGCCCTACCGCGGCAGCTGCGGCTCCGGCGCGCGCGGACGCCCGGGCAGGAGCACGGCGCCTG